>JADBJO010016851.1:27500-39364 GCA_016801955.1 Conus betulinus | reverse complement strand
GGGTGAGAAATATTTAAAGGCGTGGCCGAATGGAACTGATGTTCCAATATTTCCTTAAAGGAGAGTAATAATTGATTAGACACAAGTGGGGAAGGATATACCCCAGAACTTCCGTCCTAGAGACAGTGACGCTCTTTGTATTTTGGGCTGGATAGTGAATGATTTTTATGTGTCTCCTCCTGATGCGAAGAAAGGATGTTGATGCATGCCCCTGATGTTTACGAATGATATGTGATACATATTCCCCTGTTGCTGGTGATTGATACTAATTCATCCCCATTATATTTATTTAAATTCCTTGATTGTAGGGGAAGCAGTTGTTTCTTTTTCCTCCTTCATGGAGTGGAGGTATAAATGAAATTATTTAAGTGTTGGTGTTTAGTTAATGATATTTGTACTCCGTAGAAGGAGGGGAAACAAACCTTTCTTGTGTTGTGTTTATTATTTGGCGCTCTTTGGGCGAGAGGAGTGATTGCGTGTACGTGCAGAGTGTACTTTGGCAGATGTGCATGTGTGTGTATGACCCCTAGAGTATGACAAATGACCCTGTTTCAAAACAACAATGCATGACCCTGTACCAAAACAACATTGCATGACCCTGTACCAAAACAACAATGCATGACCCTGTACCAAAACAATGACAATTCATGACCCTGTACCAAAACAACAACAATTCATGACTGTACCAAAACAACAATTCATGACCCTGTACCAAAACAACAATTCATGACCCTGTACCAAAACAATGACGACCACCCCCCCCCCCCCCCCCCCCCCCCCCCCCGACCCACCAACACTCCATATTGAGGGGAATGGATTCGAAGGGAGCCAAAATCAGGGAATGGATTCGAAGGGAGCAAAATCATGCACTGTTTCAGCTAAACAACAGTCGTTTCCCTTGTTCTTGAATCGCTCAATCTCTGACGCCCGAGGGCATAAGGAGCACGTTATAATTATTACCAATATCGAAGACGTTTGTCACACACACACACACACACACACACACACACACACATCTCCATATACATATAAATACCTCCATGGTTTATGGTCCAAACGGCTTATTCTTCAGATACTTGTTTCTAATCGTTGAGCATAGATGATGCTTAAAACAATTATCTCGTTTGTGTCAATTTTTTGTTGTTTTTCATATGTAATATTGACAAAGTTATGAGTGATGTTTGGATTTTACATTATCAAGATTTCACTTTTTTGTTGTGTGTGCCAAAACAGTAGGCCCTATATCTACACATGCACTGCGTAATTTTCTTGCCAAAACACTACAATTAACAGATGTACTGTTTTGCACAGAATGTTTTTCAGATTTCAGGAACAGATGCTGGAGTAAAAAGCAAGGTCTAATGAAAGAATGTTTTGGCGCAAATTGTCCTTTCAAAATATGTGAAAGCAATTTCTGAAAAGAAAAAAAAAAAACTACAAAAAGATATGCCTTTTCCGCAATAAAAACTTATTGTGTTTGTTTGTTTTTCTTGCCAAAATGAGTTATTTTTGCAATAACCTATTTTGTCGTGAAGAAACCCATTCCTTTTCTAGCGAAAAAAAAAATCAAACATGTACAAGATGTGCTGATCCAGCGCTCTTGCTTGGGCACTGAATGCCAGTCAAAATAAATCATTTTTTGTTGGTTGAAAGCTTGCAATGGAACAGTCAAAACGGACATGTCTGTGGGTCATGGGCTTGATATTAGAATGTGTGTGTGTGTGTGTGTGTGTGTGTGTGTGTGTGTGTGTGTCACATTGAGATGACCAGTAGTCGCCAGTTTCTTAGCGCATCAACACCCTAAAAGACTTCCAAACGCTACCTGTTCCACGGTTATTAAATTGCCAAAGGGAGCTTTCCCACACCTTCAAAGACGGCTTACGCCCCTTTGTAGAGGGCGGCGGGAGAAGGGGTAAGGTGTGGATGTGGTGAAAAGATAAGGATGGATGAGGGGGGGGGGGGGGGGGGGGGAGAAGAAGGGGGAGGTGAGTGCGAGAGTGGGAAAGCAGAGGCCTACCTGTTTTCCGTTTTTCAAGCCCACTAAACAGTGCACAATCTACCCTTGGCGGTTACTCGCGTCGAAGAATGTGGTAGGGGAGGGAAGAGGGAGGAGATGTGTTGGTGTGGCGGGGTTAGGTTTGGGGGGGGGGGGGGGGGGGGGGGGGGGGGGGGGAGGAAGCGGAAGCAGGGACGTTCTACGTTTTCAAGCCCGCCAAATGGAGCATGAGCTAACGTTGACGGCGAGTTCGCCATAGGGGGCTTACTCACTTCAGGGAGGGAGGGGAGGGGGGGGGGAAGCTGTGGTGTGAGGGAGATAAGGGTGGAGGGAGGGAGGGTAAGCATGGATGGAGTGGGGTAGGTGTGTATCCAGACTGGGGGAGGGGTTGTTTCTGGGTGCATCTCTACCTTCACACATACAAACATACACACGCACACATGCACACACGCACGCACGCACGTACACACACACACACACACACACACACACACACACACACACACACACACACACACGTTACATGAAGAACGTTACATTCCCCTATCCCACCCCAAGCTCTGACCCCCTTAGTCTCTCTCTCTCCCAACCCCCATTCTCCCTTCCCCTCAAACTTCCCCCTCCTTCTCTCTCTCTCTCTCTCTCTCTCTCTCTCTCTCTCCATCTCTCTCTCTCTCTCTCTCTCTCTCTCTCTCTCTCTCTCTCTCTCTGTCAGTCCCCTCCCCACCCTCACTTAAAGGCAATATTGTGATCATCGTCCAGTCCTGTTTATGTGTGTACCTACCCACGTGCTTGTGTGTTTGTATGCATGTGAACATTTGCGCCTTTTTTTTTTTTTTTTTTTTATTATTCATTTATTATGCATGATTTTTGTCAGTAATTTCTAGCAAATCTGATGGGAAATTGTAGTCCGGAAATGCTGCGTTTTGTTTGCACAAGCCTCTGTTTGTTCATGACGTATCTCATTGTCTTGACACCAATGGTAGATTATGTCTTCCAGACATTCAATGCAGATCATTTCAGAAAAACAGGACGAAATTGCAGAAAGGAAAAAAAAAATCTGCAGATCCATGTCTTTGGCACACACTGACTGAACTGGAGGGACCTGGTGAGTTGTTCTTCAGGGTGGTGCCCCAGTCTCTCCGGCTTTGTAACTTCTTCAACAGATGTTTGCGGGGAGGGGGGGGTGGGGGTGGGGGGATACTTTTTAAACATAGCATGAGTTCGAACGAATAAGGGATGTCGACAGTTGTTTTAAAACTGAAACATCTCGCCCCAGTTCTTCTCAATTATTATCTTCAGTAGATTTAGGATTTTCCTGGCTTTGGTAATAATGAAATTAAATTTTTTTTTTATTCCAGGTCAGTTTGGAAGTGAGAAAAATGGCAAGAGGTTTGTCGTATCATGATACTGGATGGCAGTATTTTCTAATTTAAACAGTAGCAGTTCATCTGGACTTACGCCATTATCAAAACAGCATTATACGAGATTTTACTGTGAAAAAAATAAGCCCATTTTCTTTGATGAATCAACTTACTTTGTCAAGGTCTGTTTGATATACCTTGTTATATCTAACTTTCATCCATAGGCATAAATCGTATATATGTTGCACTAAGACCGAGGAATTTGTTAAGTGTTTGGAAGATCATAAAGCAAAATGTTAAAACAGAATTGAAGCGATCACTGAGCCTTGAGGTAAACCCATATCGAGTGTTTAAAAAGCTGATTGTGTGTTTCCTACCCTATGTATACTACTCCTTCCCTTGAGAAAGGCTTTGATGTAATTATAGAAATGTCCAGATAAGCCTATACTTCCTAGCATTTTAATAATAATTTAGCGTGCCCTACTTGGTCATATGCTTTTATAAATATCGAAGAAGGTCGCAAGAAATCTTTTTTCTCCTTGAAAAGTTATGCTTAACTCGTAAAGCCTCTTGGTTTGTTGGAATCATTTTATTTTTACAACAGTGGTTTAGTCGTTAAAGAACAAATTTTCCGTTAGTTTTCCGACATAAGATGTTACAGCAATTGGGATGTAACTTTTTGTATTAGCTCTAGCTTTTCCCTGTTCAGAATTGATACAATGAGGGACTGTTTCCAAACTGATGGCATACAACCATCAATTCAACATATCTGAAACATTTATACAATAAAAAAGTAATCCATTTTCTGGTCAAAATTTCAAGATATTATCTGAGATTCTATCCATTCCCGATGAAGAATTTTTTTTTCTCTTGCAGTGAAAATGTCACCTCTTTGACCTCATGAAAAGAGAACTGGGCGTTGATATAATGATTGTTATCAAGGGCTGGATCTTTGTCTTTAGCTTTTCCTTCTTAAGTTCCATATGTTCGGTTATCAGAAGAAGTGCCTTCTAATTTCATAGATACAGAAAATATGTTTGAAAAATGCTTGTGGTTTTTCAAAATTTGTGGGTTTTTTAAAAATATATATTTTAACTAAATTGGACAGGGAGGTAAAGTGCTTATATTTTCATTTCAATGACCTTTTTCCAAACAGTTTGAACATACTTTTGATTTGAAGTTACCTCGTCACAAAATGTAGACCAATTTTGTTTCTTTCGTTCAGTGTAAACTGTATGACTGTGTTACGTTGTCTATATTCTCTATGGCTTTCGGGTGACATTCGTCTCAGATGTCCACCACACATTCCCGGCATATCTGCTTGATTTCACTGACGTGTCCTGTAGAATCGACAGATCTGCAGCATTGAGCATTGTGTTGGTAGAAGGAGAGCACAGACCAGTAACAACCTCACTGTTTATGCTCTTAGTGTCATGAAAAGAGAGAAAATCTTTTAATTTATTCCAGTCCGCCGCCTTCTTATAGTTGAGCTTTCGAATTAAATCTTTGATGAGATCATGGGTTTCTCTAACTGTTCATTAAAACGGATGATGACGGGTACACAGTCACTGCCCAACATATCATCGTACATTGACCACATGCGTTCCATAGCCAACGAAGAGGACATTAATGTGAAATCAATCGCCGAAGATTTTTTTAGAGATAAAATATCTGAAATACTTGATATACTACCGTCATTTAGTAGCCATAGTTGAGAGTCAGTGACGTTCTCTACCATGTGGTTAGATTTTACCGTTAAATGTTTAACTGAGCATTCTTTATCCCAGAAGGGCGAATATGCGTTAAAATCCCCGGCTGTAAGCCATTTTTCACTGTCAGGGAGGTTATGGATCCACTCCGTATACAGTTCCGCTGGACCTTCCGCTTAGTACACTGAGAATATCGTACGGATCATATGATTATTCAACTTTACTCTCGCGGCGCAGGAATCCAGTTCTTCACCATCATTAGGTGCAGGCGACGGTAGAGGTTAGGGAATATTTCATTCCCTTCTGAATGTGTATCGCTGCACTGATCTTCACATCATCGTTGGCTCCATGATGTGTGCGTGTGGATAATAATATCCGGGCAAAATAGGTAACATTTTCTAATATTTACATTGAGGGATTATAAAAACAAGAGATTGATAGTTGTTTTGTGCAAGAAGATGAGTGAAAAAAGCAATGATAAATCAATGCATGGAGGTCTTTTCATTCCATTGCATGAGTTTTATATTTGCGAATTTTGTTCAGGGTTTATAGGCTGAAAACGGTGGAAATGTGTGTGTGGTCGTTTACAACAGACGTTTTGGGTGCACACATATCAGCGAAAAAGATTTGTTTTGTTCATGCACCGTTGCCTCAAGCGGTGATATTCGGTCACACAAAATTTGTGAACCTTGTGCAGTTTTTCAATATTGGAAATGACTTTGTTTCCTGGAAACTTTCTCGTTTCCATTGTCTCGATTTGTTCCTTTTGGCAGTGGCATTCAGATCTAGATCCTCCAGTGCCTCCGCCGATCGATTCAGAACTTGTGTCCTAAGATTTGTGCTTCTTTGGATTCAGTTTAATCAGTTCCGTCTGTTGTCTTTGGCGCAATGGTGCACCGACTTCCTAAACGTTGTGATGGGGACGGTTTTGTCATTGCAATCGGATCTTCAGCAACAACTTCACAGATGTTATTTTCAGCACGATGCTGTGTCCGCCGTCTTGTTCTTCTCTCCAAATGAATGTGTGTGTGTGTGTGTGTGTGTGTGTGTGTGTGTGTGTGTGTGTGTGTGAGAGAGAGAGAGAGAGAGAGAGAGAGAGAGAGAGAGAGAGAGAGAGAGAGGAGGGTTATATAGCGAATAGGTAGCGAAACTATTAATACTCTTCTTGAATGGACATCAGCTGGTTGGTTTGTTGTTGTTGTTGTTGTTTTTTAAAATAAGCTTTTCTTTATTGAACACATGTGTACATAAACAAACTATTGAGCTGTTCATTCTGCTGTGTCTGTGAGACCTTTTTCAATGTGCTTTCTTTGACCGTGTTTCTTTTTTTCTTTTTTTTTTCTTTTTTTTTTTTTTTCGTTTTAATCTAAGGGTAATAAAATCAAGCGGAACGGCTAGTGACGTCAGCATCATCAAGGACGAGAACACCCCAGTCATCATGGGATGAATATAGGCTATGGCACGTTAATTCTGTGGTTATGCTGTGTCTGTTGTTTCTTTGAGGCTTTGCTGTTGTTGTTTGTTGTTGTGTGTTGTTGGTTGGTTGTTTGTTGTTTTTTTTTTTTTTTTTATTATTTATTTATTTATTTTTTGTTCTTCCCTCCACGACAGAATGGTTTTTTGTCAATGTGATGACAAATGTGAAACTGAAAGAAAAGAAAGAATTCATGTACCGAAACACACACACACACACACACACACACACACACACACACACTCTCTCTCTCTCTCTCTCTCTCTCTCTCTCTCTCTGATCAACAGTCTTTCATTTACGTGCATTACTCACAACAAGAAGGAACGATTCAAACACAGTTTAATCAACAAAAACAAGACTTTTTTTGCATTAGAATTCCATTTTTCTGCGACAGACAGACAAGGATCGCATCACTCAAAAGCCAACAAACAGAACTAGAATGTGAACAGACCTTAATCATGGTTTATCTAGTGACAGAGAACACAGGCTCGAGGAAAAACACGTAATATTTTTGAGAGAGAGAGAGAGAGAGAGAGAGAGAGAGAGAGAGAGAGAGAGAGAGAGCTTCCAATTTCCGGTTTCGAGCAACTAAAAATAATTTTCCCTGATTTATCCGTCAGAAAACTGACACTTTTTCAACGCCCCTTTTGTCGGACTTGTTGACAATGATTGAATTGAAACCCCCCTCGGCCTCTGTTCAACCAGCACACACAAGACTTCCTGAAGACCCCTTGTCAGAATGTTTACCCCACTGCAACTGATCACCTCCCCACCACCCGACAAAGAGTTCTTGTGTTCTAACACGGACGGCAAAAACAGCAAACGTGTGAACATTCCAGGGAGGGAGGGGGGTATGGGAGGGTGCGGGGAGAGGAGTTTGGGGCAAGAAAGTACTATTATGATTGCACTGTCAGCTTTCCTCCCGAAAACAACTTTTATTCATAATAGATTCGCACAATTTCAGCCTCTACGCGTGCGCACACCCATCCACCCCACCCACTAACACACAGACACACACACACACACACACACACATACACACACACACACACACGCGCGCGCGCGCGCGCGCGCGTCTTATTTCGGCCCACTCACAAGCTTTAAACACAGAGAGAAAAATCAAGCAAGCCTTCACGCTATCGTCACGTGCTGCGGTCCTTTGCATCCTGAGAATTCCGCGATACGTTTGAGCAAGCTCGATTTCAATGTTCAAGAAAACAAGACATTCGAGGAGAAATTAACACTGAAAGTGCGAGAAGGCCGACAACTCGCATTTTACTTGGCAGCCCGGATAATCACTGACAATTTCACATACCACCAAGGTCTCATACGAAATACGACCGTCAAGACATTCTGTCCTTCTTGTGTTGGTTTTTCTGTGAAGTACAGGCTCCAACAACACCCCTCGACGGTAACACTCCAGTCAAGATAAACGCCGCCATATTTCAGAAATATATCCCCCTCCCCCCCCCCCCCCCCCCCCCCCCCCCCCGCCCCAGCCCTTTTTTTTTTTTTGGGTCATTTCGGTCTTGAAATGGACAAAGGGAAACAACTCCGAGGCGCTACCTGCACGTGAGGCATGACGTGTCGACAGAGTGACTGGTCTTGTCATACTTTTCTTTATCCCCCTTTGGCCCGCCGCTAAAGATTCGGCCACCGCCAAGCATGCACGCTCGTACACGCACATATGTTATTACAAGTGTGCTTGCGTCATCACAGTTGCTGTTCGAAGTATGATGTTAATTATCACAACACACACACACACACACACACACACACACACACACACATCTTTCCTGCAATACAGTATTCATCACATGCCGATGTATTGCGTCATGAAAAGATACAACTAATGTCATCAAAATGATACACACACACATACAATGGCACTAATGGAAACTTCATATATGACAGTCAATGCTAAATAAATCAGTGAGTTATTTGAGGAAATAATTATGAGCTGTAAGTTAACTCCCTTTAGACACTTTTCTATTTTAAGATTGTCGATCGTGAAGTGTTATTCTTTTTCCGATGAATCATTGCGCAGCAACGCAAAACACCCTTTGTTTCTTTCTTTTTTCTTTTCTTTCTTTCTTTCTTTTTTTTTTTTTCTTTTTCTTTTTTTTCTTTTTGTTGTGTTGTTGTGTTGTTGTCGCAACGTCTTATGTTAAATTTTACAAAAGTCGTCAAAGTCCATCTGGTGATTTTTTTTTTTTTTTTTTAACAGTGAAGTGAAATTTCTTCAATATAAGCCAGACGGTTCCACGACAGTTCTTGCACGAGTTCAGAGATTCCTGTGCAGCTTGCCAGCCTGAACATTCTCCCCCTTCAAAAGCAATGGCCACCGTTCGCTTTTGACATAATCCCACACTGTATATACGGCACTGGTGGAGGTCTGCAGGACCTGGGTGCAGCTTCTGCCTTCAGAGCCACCTTCATTTCTTTCACAGCATTCCATTCCCTTCCCGATTCGCTCCAAACCGGACCGGTTTTTCCCCCCTCTTTTACCTTGAAATCTGATGAGGCTGAGATGATTCTGAAAGGGACAATGGGCAAATTTCTTTCTTCTTCTTCTTCTTCTTCTTCCTCTCCTCCTCTCCTCCTCCTCCCTCCCTCCTCCCCCTCTTCTTCTTCTTCCTTCTTCTTCTTCTTTTCTCTCTCTCTCTCACTCTGTTTCTTGCATCTTGATCATCTGTGCACACACACCCTCCCTGCCCCTTTCACCTCTCCCCCCAACCCCCCCCCCCCCCCCCCCCCCCTCACTTCACCCACCGGTCCTAATCACTCGAACATTGCTCACCACGGTTCTCCTCTAGACAATCACCCCCCTGGTCCACAAGGAGGTGCAATACCATCAGGTCGTCAAGAGGTGACCTACCATAGGAGGCACTGCACCGCTGCCCAGTCATTTCGGCGGCGTTCAGTGGTGCAAGTTCTGATCCAACATACGAACGGTGTCGCCTGCCAGCTCCCCTACTGACGACAATTGTTGCTCAGTCACAGAGCCAGCCTTGTTGAGAGAGCGCCCTCCTCCTTCGGGTTGCCACTACGTCCGTCCAACCAACGACAGGCCTCATGAACTTGCCGATACTGCTGACGTTGACGTGAACTCATAGATGGTACGGGTAAGGGACTGGACGTGGTCAAAGAACTGGACGTTGAGGTCACCAAGGAGCAGGGCATGAAGCACCAGACCATTTAACTCTTTAGCGATGATGATTGAGGGCGATGGAGACGATGCCATCCCGTTCCCTCCTGTACTTAACGCTTTCTTTCCTGACCTACCAACCAGGCCCGAGAGATGCAAACCCCTGCAGTTTTTGTCTAGACACTTGAGCACCATTCCCACGTCAAAGTCCTCCACTCTGGCCAGAAGTCGGTCAGAGTCGAAAAAATCTAACAAACAAATGCCGCAGATGGGGGGGGGACTCGATCCACGAACTCTCAACACGCAAGGTCACAATACAGACCGCTGTACCATGGCGACTGAGCGCTGATGGCAACGCTAACTCGATGACTCTGAAAAAACATCATCATCAGACACCTCAGAATCATGCAGGAAGCATCTGCTTATTTTGTCTTTTGGTTCCCTTCTCAGTTCTCACATGAGTGAAGAAAGATCCAACTGTCCCCCCCCCCCCCCCCCCCCCCCAAATCTCCCTCCCCTCCCCCAGTACTGTTACAAGCTTTGCATCAAGGGCGTGGAGTCATCAGGGCGGCAATGGCGGGAAGAGCATGAGCGTCACGCACCACTGACGAACCCTCTGGCTGGCTGACTACGGCAGGCTTGGCGCCAGCGTGGCAGTCAGGGGAGGCGATCAGCCTTTCCACCGTCACGTTTTCGTTGTCGGCGTCTGTGGCGGGGAGGTCCTGGTGGGGGTCGGCTCCCCGCCGTCTGCCCCGCTGACCTCCCCTGAGTACCTTGCACGTCCTGGCGAGACCGCTTGGCCAGCCGGCGGCGAACGAGCGGCAGAGCTTGCGGGGACACGGGCCGTTTGCTGTGACCGTCCTTGCTGGCCTGGTGGGGCGCCAGCCTGGCTCCACCCTGACTCACCGACCCCCAGCCTCCTCCGTCCTGTGCACGGAGTGGCCGTGCCGGAAGGGGCCGTTGGAGGCACGTTTAGTCACCGCCCCTGCCGGCTGCCTGGACACGTACAGACTGCTGCCCGCTGAAGAAGCCGGCGTGGGCGAGGACCCTTGAAGGTAGGCTGCATGGGCTGGGAGGGTGGCTCGGATAATTCGACCTCCTCCTCCTCCTCCTCCTCCTCCTCCTCCTCCCCCATCCGTTCTGGAGGTGTGCAAGGTCCCTTTCTCGGCCGCGTGGCTGGAGGCTGGAGCCGGATCCCCCTGAGAGGCGGGAGGTGGGCCTCCCTGCAGCCCCTTCAGACCCCGGCGGAGTGGAGCGAACGTTCTGCTGAGGGGCACCAGAACCCGTCCCTTCCGAGGAGAGGTCGAGGCGCGTCGCCTCCTGGGAGGACGTGGTGGTGGTGGTGGTGGTGGGGAGTGTTCCTCCGAGGCGGATACGGACGTGGACGCCGTGGCGGTGCTCCCGACGGAAGGTCTGCGTTGGACTCTGGGCTGCCTGCCCGCCCCGAGGTCCTGACGGGCCGGGTCGCCTCTGTGGGGGTCTGCACCCCCCCGCTGGTACAGGGCCAGGCTGTGCAGGTGGACGGAGGGCTTGACCAGCGCCCTGACCGCAGGGGACAGCAGAGCCCCCCTCTGGGGGTGGGGGCGGTGAGGTGGGCGGAGGGGTCGGGTCGGGGGGTGGAGGAGGAGGGGTGGGTGCTGGTGGTGGAGGTCTGATGATGATGATGATGACCTCTCCGGTCTTTGTCCTTGCAGTTCTCCTTCGCATCCATGGCGTTGGTTCGAAAATCTGCAGGAAAAAAAAGTTCAGGAGGAATTGTTGGTGGGAGTGGAAAAGGAACTCATACAAACGCACATAAGGGTGTGTTCACCTTTGTGTGTGAGTGTGTGTTTGTGTGTGTGTGCAGTGTGTGTGTGTGTATGTGTGTGTGTCTGTGAGCGTGTGTTTGTGTGTGTGTGTGTGCGTGCGTGCGTGCGTGTGTGTGTGTGGGGGGGGGGGCGGGGGGGCGTACGTGCTAGGTCAAGGTCAAAGAGAGAAAGAGAGAAAGTATATGTGAAGGAGATGGAAAGAGAGAGAGGGGAAAAAGAATGTGCATGTATGAGAGAGAGGGAGAGTATTGTGTGAAAGAGAGAGAGAGAGAGAGAGAGAGAGAGAGAGAGAGAGAGAGAGAGAGAGAGAGAGAGAGAGAGAGAGAGAGAAAGAGAACTCAGAACTCAGAAACATTTAATGAACT
>JADBJO010016851.1:17500-22500 GCA_016801955.1 Conus betulinus | reverse complement strand
TTCATAACAGGTTCCTGATGCGATGGCATGGAATGGAACTCCAAGAGCCAGTCTGAATGCCTGGCAATCTATGATGTACAACATTTTATACAAAGCTTTGGCGCTGTAAAGAACACCTCCTGTGCGAATGATGGTTTCGATCTCACAAGGGAATTAGTTTCAATGTGAGGAGACTGCCGGTGGAAATTGAAACAAAACTGAAAAGAAAAATGACTGCACCGTCAGAAGAAAGAAACAAGCAAATTAGCAAATTACAAGGCAAACATGACGCGATTCGACCTCTTTGGTCTTTTTCAGGCAATACAAACAACATTCAAGACAATGAAGACGAAGAAACGAAGGAACAATCGCTTATGGCCTCAAACCGGGTACTTTTCCACGTCTATTTTGGGCCCAGGTTGAGGAGATAAATGACAGTTCGTTCTTTGTCTTCTTTGCCTTGAATGCTGTTTGTCTTGCCTGAAGAAGACCAAAGAGGTCGAAACGCGTCGTGTTTTGTCTTGTCATTTGTTTGTCTCTTTCGTTGGCGGTACAGTCATTTTTGTTTTAAGTTTCTTACAAAGGAAGTTGACAAGTGGACTAAGGTATAGTTATCTTGGTTCCAGTTTCGTTCGCTGACAAATTTAAAGAAGATTTAACAGATTTGCTGGTTCCAGTGACAATGTCATCAACATGATTATTTCCAAATCAATTTCGAGGTAAACAAGTACTCCTAAGAATTTCATCCAAGAAGTACAATTTAGGACATTGTTCTCTGTCTTAAAGTGGTGGGTAGGTTGAACCATTTTCCATTAACATCATGTAGCATCAAGTAGGATTTTTTTTTCTGCCAACATATCTGGACCATTGTCAATGTTATCAGTAATGTGCTGACACGTTTTTGTTGTGAGGAGATTGATTGGTCACACTGGTGCTTTGTTCTTTAGGGAGTACATCTATCCGCATTCGTATGTCATCAGCATACTGCACCAGACCCCCCCCCCCCCTCCCCCCTTTTTTTAATTTAATTTAATTTTTGTGTGTGTGGATGTTTTTGGAAAAAGGATATGTCAGAATACTGAACATTAGCGGAGCAATGACCGAGCCTTTGGGAATCCATCTCTGTGCAAAAAAAAAATCGTGCTGGAATTGACACGAGTCTTCTCATTTCTATACCTCTTGTGTGTGTGTGTGTGTGTGTGTGTGTGTGTGTGTGTGTGTGTGTGTGTGTGTGTGTGTGTGTGTGTGTGGTGTGTGTGTGTGTGTGTGTGTGTGGTGTGTGTGTGTGTGTGTGTGTGTGTGTGTGTGTGTGTGTGTGCTTGCGCGCGCTCGTGTGTGTGCGTGTGAATGTGCTATCATGCATGTGCATGTTTCCGGGTGAGCGTGCTTCTAAAGACACAGAGAGGGAGGGGGTAAGCGTGCTGCTTCTTAAAACAGAGAGAGGGTGGGGTAAGCGTGCTTCTAAAGACACAGAGAGGGAGGGGTAAGCGTGCTTCTTAAAACAGAGAGAGCGAGAGAGGGGGTAAGCGTGCTTCTTAAAAACAGAGAGAGGGAGGGGTAAGCGTGCTTGGAAAGCGTGCTTCTTAAAACAGAGAGAGAGAGGGGGGTAAGCGTGCTTCTTAAGACAGAGAGAGGGGGAGGAAAGGCGCGCTTCTTAAGACAGAGAGAGGGAGGGGGGTAAGCGTGCTTCTTAAGACAGAGAGAGGGAGGGGGTAAGCGTACTTCTTAAGACAGAGAGAGGGGTAGAGGGAGAGGGGTAAGCGTACTTCTTAAAACAGAGAGAGAGGGAGGGGTAAGCGTGCTTCTTAAGACACAGAGAGGAAGGGGTAAGCGTGCTTCTTAAGACAGAGACAGGGAGGGGTAAGCGTGCTTCTTAAGACAGAGAGGGGGTAAATATGCTTCTTAAGACAGGACAGAGGAAGGGGTAAGCGTGCTTCTTAAGACAGACAGAGAGAGGGGTAAGCGTGCTTCTTAAGGAGAGAGAGAGGGGGAGGGGTAAGCGTGCTTCTTAAGACAGAGAGAGGGAGGGGTAAGCGTGCTTCTTAAGACAGAGAGAGAGGGAGGGGTAAGCGTGCTTCTTAAGACAGAGAGAGGGAGGGGGTAAGCGTGCTTCTGAAGGCACAGAGAGGGATGGGTAAAACGTGCTTCTTAAGACAGACAGGGAGGGGCTTCTTAAAGCGTGCTTCTTAAGACAGAGAGAGGAGGAGAGGGGTAAGCGTGCTTCTTAAGACAGAGAGAGCGAGGGAGGGGGGGTAAGCGTGCTTCTTAAGACAGAGAGAGGAGGGAGGGGTAAGCGTGCTTCTTAAGACACAGAGAGGGAGGGGGGGTAAGCGTGCTTCTTAAGACAGAGAGAGGGGGGGGTAAGCGTGCTTGTAAGCGTGCTTCTTCTAAAACAGAGAGAGAGACAGAGGGGGTAAGCGTGCTTCTAAGACAGAGAGAGAGAGGGGGTAAGCGTGCTTCTTAAGACAGAGAGAGGGAGGGGTAAGCGTGCTTCTTAAGACAGAGAGAGGGAGGGGTAAGCGTACTTCTTAAGACAGAGAGAGGGAGGGGTAAGCGTGCTTCTTAAACAGAGAGAGGGAGGGAGGGTGCTTCTTAAGGGTAAGCGTGCTGTTCTTAAAACACAGAGAGAGGGAGGGGTAAGCGTGCTTCTTAAGACAGAGAGAGGGAGGGGTAAGCGTGCTTCTTAAGACACAGAGAGGGAGGGTAAAAGGGTTTTCTTAAGACAGAGAGAGGAATGGGTAAGCGTGCTTCTTAAGACACAGAGAGAGGAGAGGGGGGGGGTAGCGTGCTTCTTAAGGCAGAGAGAGAGGGAGGGGGTAAGCGTGCTTTCTTAAAGACAGAGAGAGGGGGGGGGTAAGCGTGCTTCTTAAGACAGAGAGGGGCGGGGTAAGCGTGCTTCTTAAGACAGAGAGAGGGAGGGGGTAAGCGTGCTTCTTAAGGACAGAGAGAGGGAGGGGTAAGCGTGCTTCTTAAGACAGAGAGGGAGGGTAAGCGTGCTTCTTAAGGAGGGGAGGGGTAAGCGTGCTTCTTAAACAGAGAGGGAGGGAGGGTAAGCGTGCTTCTTAACAGACAGAGAGGGGAGGGGTAAGCGTGCTTCTTAAGAGAGAGAGGGCGTGCTTCTTAAGACAGAGAGGGTAAGCGTGCTTCTTAAGACAGAGAGAGAGGGGAGGGGGTAAGCGTGCTTCTTAAGACAGAGAGAGGGGAGGGGTAAGCGTGCTTCTTAGACAGAGGAGGGAGGGGTAAGCGTGCTTCTTAAGACACAGAGAGGGGGTAAGCGTGGGAGAGGGGAAGCGTGCTTCTTAAGACAGAGACAGAGAGGGGGGTAAGCGTGCTTCTTAAGACAGAGAGAGAGGGGGTAAGCGTGCTTCTTAAGACAGAGAGAGGGGTAGGGTGTAAGCGTGCTTCTTAAGACAGAGAGAGGGAGGGGTGAAACGTGCTGCTTGCTTAAGACAGACAGAGAGGGAGGGGTAAGCGTGCTTCTTAAGACAGAGAGGGGGGGTACACGTGCTTCTTAAGACAGAGAGAGGGGGGGTTAACGGGGACAGACACGGTCAAAGCGTGCTTCTAAGACAGAGAGGGAGGGAGGGGTAAGCGTGCTTCTTAAGACACAGAGAGGGAGGGGTAAGCGTGTTTCTTAAGACAGAGAGAGGGAGGGGTAAGCGTGCTTCTTAAGACAGAGGGAGAGGGGAGGGGTAAGCGTGCTTCTTAAGACACAGAGAGGGAGGGGGGTAAGCGTGCTTCTTAAGACAGAGGGAGGGGTAAGCGTCCTTCTTGAGGGGTAGACAGAGACAGAGAGGGGGTAAGCGTGTTTCTTAAGACAGAGAGAGGGGTAAGCGTGTTTCTTAAGACAGAGAGAGGGAGGAAAGGCATGCTTCTTAAGACAGAGGGAAGGGGCAAGCATGCTTCTTAAGACTGAGAGAGGGAGGATTACACGTGTTTCTTAAGACGGACGGAGGGGGGGGGGGGGGGGGGGGGGGGGGGGGGGGGTGGGGTCAAGCGTGCTTCTTAAGACAGAGAGAGAGGGAGGGGTAAGCGTGCTTCTTAGACACAGAGAGGGAGGGGTAAGCATGTTTCTTAAAACAGAGAGAGGGAGGGGTAAGCGTGCTTCTTAAGACAGAGAGAGGGAGGGGTAAGCGTGCTTCTTAAGACACAGAGAGGGAGGGGTAAGCATGTTTCTTAAAACAGAGAGAGGGAGGGGTAAGCGTGCTTCTTAAGACAGAGAGAGGGAGGGGTAAGCGTGCTTCTTAAGACACAGAGAGGGAGGGGTAAGCATGTTTCTTAAAACAGAGAGAGGGAGGGGTAAGCATGTTTCTTAAAACAGAGAGAGGGAGGGGTAAGCGTGCTTCTTAAGACACAGAGAGGGAGGGGTAAGCGTGCTTCTTAAAACAGAGAGAGGGTGGGGTAAGCGTGCTTCTAAAGACACAGAGAGGGAGGGGTAAGCGTGCTTCTTAAAACAGAGAGAGGGTGGGGTAAGCGTGCTTCTAAAGACACAGAGAGGGAGGGGTAAGCGTGCTTCTTAAAACAGAGAGAGAGAGGGGTAAGCGTGCTTCTTAAAACAGAGAGAGGGAGGGGTAAGCGTGCTTGTAAGCGTGCTTCTTAAAACAGAGAGAGAGACGGGTAAGCGTGCTTCTTAAGACAGAGAGAGGGAGGAAAGGCGCGCTTCTTAAGACAGAGAGAGGGAGGGGTAAGCGTGCTTCTTAAGACAGAGAGAGGGAGGGGTAAGCGTACTTCTTAAGACAGAGAGAGGGAGGGGTAAGCGTACTTCTTAAAACAGAGAGAGGGAGGGGTAAGCGTGCTTCTTAAGACAGAGTGAAGGGTAAAGCGTGCTTCTTAAGATAGAGACAGGGAGGGGTAAGCGTGCTTCTTAAGACAGAGAGGGGGTAAATATGCTTCTTAAGACAGACAGAGGAATGGGTAAGCGTGCTTCTTAAGACAGACAGAGAGAGGGGTAAGCGTGCTTCTTAAGGCAGAGAGAGGGAGGGGTAAGCGTGCTTCTTAAGACAGAGAGAGGGAGGGGTAAG
>JADBJO010016851.1:12500-15000 GCA_016801955.1 Conus betulinus | reverse complement strand
TTGTTTTTGTTGTTGTTGTTGTCCCATCGTTGTTGTTGTGTTGTGTTGTTGTTGTTGTGTTGTTGTTCTTCTTCTTTCTTTCTTCTTCTCTTCTTCTTCTTCTCTTCTTCTCCCATTCTTCTTCTTCTTTTCTTCGTCTTCGTTTTTTTTTTTTTTTTCTTCTCTTCTTACTTTCGTTTTTTTTTTTTTTTGGTTTCTTCTTCTTCTTCTTCTTCTTCTTCTTCTTCTTCTTTCTGTCTTTTTCCTTTCTTCTTCTTCATCCTGCTCTTCTTGTTCTTGTTCTTGATGTTCTTCTTCTTCTTCTTCTACTCCTCCTCCTCCTCCTCCTTCCTTCTCCTCCTCCTTCCTCCTCCTCCTCCTTCTTCTTCTTCTCCTCCTCCTCCTTGTCCTCGTCCCTCCTCCTTCTCCTCGTTCTCTTCTTCTTCGTTCCTCGGCAAAATCTTCCGCGGCTGCTGCCAGACATATTTTGTGTGCACGTGTCTTCTTTCTCTCTGTTCCTTAGGTCTCATCCTTATACACACACTGGCCGTTCCTTGTGCATGCAATGATCGTTCTCCCGCATCAAATAAAGGCAGAAAATATTTTTTTATTCAAAGTCTATGTCTTCCACGTGAGCGTCCCATTTACAAAAAAAAGTAAATTAATAGGTGAAAAGCAAGTAAACTAATCAAACGCACGAATACCTTATTAGAAAAAATACATGATAAACAATGATAGTATATGACAATGATTTGTGCTGGCGTGCGTGCGCATTTGAAGTGATATACCTACGTAATGTGGAGTGTTCAAGATATGAGTGTGTATGTCTCAGCGTCAGTGTGTATGTGTGGGCGTGTGTGTGGGTGTGTGTGTGTGTGTGTGTGTGTGTGTGTGTGTGTGTGTGTGTGTGTGTGTGTGTGTGTGTGTGTACGACTGTGTGCGCGTGTGTGTATATGTATGTGTGAGCGTATGTATATGTGGTGCGTGGTGTGTTGTATGTATGTGTGTGTGAGCGCGCTTGTGTGTATCCGTGCATGGATGCGTGCGTGCGTGTGTATGTGTGTGTGCGTGTCTGTGTTTGCGTGCGTGTGTGCGCGTGTGTGTGTGTGTGGTATGTGTGTGTGTGGGTGTGTGTGTGCGCGCGCGCGCCGTGCGCGCACGCGCGCACGCGCACGGGTGCCCATGCGTGCATGGATGCATATGTGTACATATTCGTGTGTGCATGTGCGTGTGTGTCTGCGTGCATGCGTATGTGCGTGCGTGCGTGCGTGCGTGCGTGCGTGCGTGCGTGTGTGTGTGTGTGTGTGGTGTGTGTGTGTGTGTGTGTGTGCGCGTGCGTGCGTGTTGTGTGTATGTGTGTATGTCTGTGTATGTACAAGTATTGTTATCGATTAATTACAAAAGTATGATTATTGATTAATCTGTCTATAGTCTTATTCTCAGTGGCTGACACACACGCTGGAGCATGTCACAGATTCATGGATACCCCGGGTAGGTGATAGGTAACTGTGGGCTTTTGACGCCCACGGCCGTGCTGGGGTGAATGGGTGGAGAGAATGAGGTGGTGGTCTTGGGCACGATTCACTGGCACCTTCATGTGTGAGTGGTGGTGGTGGTGGTGGAGGTGGTGACGTTGGTGATGGGGTTGAGGTGGCGGAGGTGGTGGCGGAGGTGGTGGTGGTGGTGGTGATGGTGGTGGTGGAGTGGTGGAGGTGGTGGAGTGGTGGAGGTGATGGTAGAGGGAATGCGTGCGTGTTGGGGTGGTGGGGTGGGGGTGGGTGGTGTGTGGGGGGTCCTTTCCACATGTTGTGAGGAGGGAAGGGGGGGGGGGCTGAAGAGTGGAGGTATGTCTGTACGTTCATTGATTGGCTGAATTCTGAGCGCGTCTTTGTTTCTCTTCCGTTTTTTTTTTTTCTTCTTTCCTTTAATGCTGATTAAGTTGACTGATTTTCCACAACAACAATTAATCAAAAAGTCTCGCTCAGCTGAATCTAGCTATATATATATATTGATTATCTTATTCTACATCAAGTCATACAACTATACCAAATCATACAACTATATTAAGTCATACGATTGTCTGTATCAGTGCCTCAGTTTTGTAGAAATGACGGTCAATAGACGGATAATGACAGACTGTAGCTTGTTATTTTACAAATAGTCGCATGATCATATTATCTACCGTGTCTTTTAAATACGTATAATTATAGCTATAATCTAAAGTGATCAGAATTTGAATTTTAAAAATGGTCAATTTTGCAAGATTGGAAAAACATGTTGAAAACAACTATCACACAGTTACAGCCATTGTCATTCGGTGACATCTTCATTGGTCCGGGTGGCTAGAAAGGTCTACATTATATTCAATGTTATGCTGAGTTTGTCAGTGTGAGCTCTTGTACTCGCTAAGAAAGTGACAGTGGTAGATTTTAACACACACACACACACCCACACACACACATACACACACGCACACACGCACGCATGCACGCACGCACACACACACATAGACATACACGCG
>JADBJO010016850.1:0-39365 GCA_016801955.1 Conus betulinus | reverse complement strand
AGCAGTTTAGCCCTGATGAAGGCGAATTTTTTGTGTGGTAACGCAAGTAAACAAGACACCCACCATACTTCTTAGAAACCAGTGCAAACTTCCCTGTTCCCACATTCAGCTACGGCCTCCACACCACAAATGGCCTCTGACTTGACTATCTTCTGTTTTTTTAGCAGTATGCTTTTGTTGTGATTCTTGGTTTGTTCTGTTGTGGTTTGCACTAACCCTCGTTCTTACAAGCTCCTTGAGGGTTGGTTACGATCGCTAAAGCAGCACGTTTGTCTTTGCAACACTTGACGTTTGATTGATCATCCCTCCTTTGCCACACGCTTCGCCATTTTGTCTCTACTTTGTGTTCGTCCAACTCCATGTTTGCTCCGTCCACCCCACAGTCCAGATAGTGAAGGAGAACGAGGGGTCAAGGGACGACACCTTTCCGTCGTCTCTCTCTGCCCCGGAGGCCCAGCGTTCCGATTCCAAGGAGCAAACTATGCTTCCATCAATGGAAAGAACGTACAGCAACTTAGAGGGGATTTAACGGAGGGGATGCTTGACCATGATGGCCATTATGCCTCCTCCTCTAATAGGCCGGCGGAGTTGTGTTCACAGCATTTGGTAGGAAGGGGCAAGCTGCACATGTTAAAGACAGAAAAAAAGATAATCAGAAAGACAAAGGGAAAGCTTCATGTAAGTTTACACTGTTTTCTCCCTCACCCCAGCACTCTCCCCGCCCTGACATGATCTTTGAATTTCTGAAAGAGATTAACACTCTTCATCTGATCTAAGATTTTACAGAAGAAAGATTTTGAATGAAGTTTCTGGCACGTTTTTAGAAGATGCATTTTAAAGAGATGTGTGAAAGATTTTTTTTTTGTTTTTTGAGATGACTTGTGAGTTGATTTTAATGTGGTGAAGGCCCTGATATGGCCCTTTGCAGTCGGCTGGGCTATAAGCAACATTACCTTACTGTACCTTACCTTACCTTACCTTACCCGAGGGAGCAGTCATTTGTGTCTGACAGCTCAGTGGGACAGGATTAGTGGGGAGGACGTCGGCATGACGAGCAGTAGGTTAGCACAGTTAACCCAGGTGTCCCTGTCCCTGTCGACTCACTTATGTTAGGGTCTAGTTGGGACAGTACCAAGATAAAAACTTGGATGTTTGAATTACTGTTTATCTAACGCAGTCCAATGCAAAATATGAATGATATGAAGTATTACCCTTTTTATCAAACACACTTATGGAGCACAATCAGAATTTCAGCTATGCACTTTACAAAGCATTATCACCAAGTTCATGGTCTGTTCACAAAATCTGATTCAACATTTCACAGTGCAGCCAGACTGAATACTATAGAGTATTTTGTTATGGTTGCTTGGCTGGTGGTGCTGGTGAGGTTTGCATGTTCAGTGGCTGTGGTGCTGGCTGTGGAACAGCAGGATGGGCAACAACAGGGTTGGTTGGTGTTTTTGACTTGTTTTGAGTTGTGCATAGTTTTGGTCTTAACATGGTCTGAGCTCAAATACAGCCTGTATTGTTGGTTAACATACAACTTGACCCACAAGGACAAAGAATTCAAATCAGGACATCCAGAGTCATCTGAATCAGTTAAGCTTACCATGGCTAGTGCTGACAGGTACACCAGTATCCTGAGGAAGTCTTGGTGTGAAAGTTTTTCTTTCTTTTTTTTTGATGTCTTGTGAGTTGATTTTAATGTGGTAACCACCCTGTTATGGCCCTTTGCGGTTGGCTGGGCTATAATCAACAATTATCTTACCTTACCTTACCTAACCTTACCTCACCTTACCTTACCGGAGGGAGTAGTCATTTGTGTCTGACAGCTCAGCAGGACAGGATTAGTGGGAAGGGGTGTGCTGGCACCACGAGTGCTGATGACGTCTTGTAAATACTAAACACTTTCACTGAGGTGATGTGACACCGCCCTGACCTGTACACCATGACGGCGACTCAGACCACGTACAAGGTCGTCGACTTCACGTGCATCACGAAGGTGAGCACAGTGAACCCAGGTGTCCCTGTCCCTGTCGCCTCATTTCAGTTAGGGTCTAGTTGGGACAGTACCAAGATAATAACTTGGACGTTTTGAATTACTGTCTCTCTAACGCAGTCCAATGCAAATATGAATGATATGAAGTATTACCCTTTTTATCAACACACTTATGGAGCACAATCAGAATTTCAGCTATGCACTTTACAAAGCATTATCACCAAGTCCATCATGGTCTGTTCACAAAATCTGATTTCTTCATTTCACAGTGCGGCCAGATTGAATACTATAGAGTACTTTGTTATGGTTGCTTGGCTGGGGGGTGCTGGTGAGGTTTGCATGTTCAGTGGCTGTGGTGCTGGCTCTGGAACAGCAGGATGGGCAACAACAGGGTTGGTTTGTGTTTTGACTTGTTTTGAGTTGTGCATAGTTTTGGTCTTAACATGGTCTGAGCTCAAATACAGTCTGTATTGTTGGTTAACATACAACTCGACCCATAGGGACAAAGAATTCAAATCAGGACATCCAGAGTCATCTGAATCAGTTAAGCTTACCATGGCTAGTGCTGACAGGTACACCATTATGCTGAGGAAATCTTGATGTGATAGTTTTTTTTTGTTTTTTTTTTTTGATGACTTGTGAGTTGATTTAGTGTGGTGACAGCCCTGATATGGCCCTTTGCGGTCGGCTGGGCTATAGGCAATATTACCTGACCTTACCTTACCGGAGGGAGCAGTCATTTGTGTCTGACAGCTCAGCGGGACAGGATTAGTGGGAAGGGTGTGCTGGCACCACGAGTGCTGATGAAGTCTTGTAAATACTGAACACTTTCACTGAGGTGATGTGACACTGCCCTGACCGGTACACCATGACGGCAACTCAGACCACGTACAATGACGTCAGCTTCACGTGCAACACGAAGGTGAGCACAGTTAACCCAGGTGTCCCTGTCCCTGTCGCCTCACTTCAGTTAGGGTCTAGTTGGGACAGTACCAAGATTATAACTTGGACGTTTTGAATTACTGTCTCTCTAACGCAGACCAATGCAAATATGAATGATATGAAGTATTACCCTTTTTCTCAACACACTTATGGAGCACAATCAGAATTTCAGCTATGCACTTTACAAAGCATTATCACCAAGTCCATCATGGTCTATTCACAAATCTGATTTCTTCATTTCACGGTGTTGCCAGATTGAATACTATAGAGTACTTTGTTGTGGTTGCTTCCTTGGCTGGTGGTGCTGGTGATGCTTGCATGTTCAGTGGCTGTGGTGCTGGCTCTGGAACAGTTGGATGGGCAACATCAGGGTTGGTTTGTGTTTTGACTTGTTTTGAGTTGTGCATAGTTTTGGTCTTAACATGGTCTGAGCTCAAATACAGCCTGTATTGTTGGTTAACATACAACTTGACCCCACAGAGACAAAGAATTCAAATCAGGACATCCAGAGTCATCTGAATCAGTTAAGCTTACCATGGCTAGTGCTGACAGGTACACCATTATGCTGAAGAAATTTTGGTGTGAAGGATTTTTTTTTTTTTTTTTTTTTTGATGACTTGTGAGTTTATTTTAATGTGGTAACAGCCCTGATATGGCCCTTCCAGTTGGCTGGACTATAATCAACCTTCCCTTCCCTTCCCCTTTCCCTTCCCTTCCCTTCCCTTCCCTTTACCTTCCCTTCCCTTACCTTACCTTACCTTACCTCACCTTGCCTTACCTTACCTGAGGGAGCAGTCATTTGTGTCTGACAGCTCAGCAGGACAGGATTAGTGGGAAGAGGTGTGCTGGCACCACGAGTGCTGATGAAGTCTTGTAAATACTGAACACTTTCACTGAGGTGATGTGACACCGCCCTGACCGGTACACCATGACGGCAACTCAGACCACGTACAATGACACCGGCTTCACGTGCAACATGAAGGTGAGCACAGTTAACCCAGGTGTCCCTGTTCCTGTCGCCTCACTTCAGTTAGGGTCTAGTTGGGACAGTACCAAGATTATAACTCGGACATTTTGAATTACTGTTTCTCTAACGCAGTCCATGCAAATATGATGATATGAAGTATTACCCTTTTTTATCAACACATTTATGGAGCATAATCAGAATTTCAGCTATGCACTTTACAAAGCATCACCAGTTCATCATGGTCTGTTCACAAAATCTGATTTCTTCATTTCACAGTGTGGCCAGATTGAATACTATAGAGTACTTTGTGTGGTTGCTTCCTTGGCTGGGGGTGCTGGTGAGGTTTGCATGTTCAGTGGCTGTGGTGCTGGCTCTGGAACAGCAGGATGGGCAACATCAGGGTTGGTTTGTGTTTTGACTTGTTTTGAATTGTGCATAGATTGGATCTTAACATGGTCTGAGCTGAAATACAGCCTGTATTGTTGGTTAACATACAACCCTGACCCACAGTGACATAGAATTCAAATCAAGACATCCAGAGTCATCTGAATCAGTTAAGCTTACCATGGCTAGTGCTGACAGGTACACCATTATGCTGAAGCAATCTTGGTGTGAAAGTTTTTCTTTTTTTTTTTTTTGATGACTTGTGAGTTGATTTTGATGTGGTAACCGCCCTGATATGGCCCTTTGCGGTTGCCTGGGCTAGAATCAACCTTACCTTCCCTTACCTTACCTTACCTTACCTAACTACCTTACCTTACCGGAGGGAGCAGTCATTTGTGTCTGACAAATCAGCGGGACACGGATTAGTGGGAAGGGGTGTGCTGGCACCACGAGTGCTGATGAAGTCTTGTAAATACTGAACACTTTCACTGAGGTGATGTAACACCGCCCCTGACCTGTACACCATGACGGCGACTCAGACTACGTACAATGACATCGGCTTCACGTGCAACACGAAGGTGAGCACAGTTAACCCAGGTGTCCCTGTCCCTGTCGCCTCATTTCAGTTAGGGTCTAGTTGGGACAGTACCAAGATAATAACTTGGGCGTTTTGAATTACTGTCTCTCTAACGCCGTCCAATGCAAATATGAATGATATGAAGTATTACCCTTTTTCTCAACACACTTATGGAGCACAATCAGAATTTTCAGCTATGCACTTTACAAAGCATTATCACCAAGTTCATCATGGTCTGTTCACAAAATCTGATTTCTTCATTTCACAGTGCGGCCAGATTGAATACTATAGAGTACTTTGCTATGGTTCCTTGGCTGGTGGTGCTGGTGATGCTTGTATGTTCAGTGGCTGTGGTGCTGGCTCTGGAACAGCAGGATGGGCAACATCAGGGTTGGTTTGTGTTTTGACTTGTTTTGAATTGTGCATAGTTTGGGTCTTAACATGGTCTGAGCTCAAATGCAGCCTGTATTGTTGGTTAACATACAACTTGACCCACAGGGATAAAGAATTCAGATCAGGACATCCAGAGTCATCTGAATCAGTTAAGCTTACCATGGCTAGTGCTGACAGGTACACCATTATGCTGAAGAAATCTTGGTGTCAAAGGTTGTTTTTTTTTTGATGACTTGTGAGTTGATTTTAATGTGGTAACAGCCCTGATATGGCCCTTTGTGGTTGACTGGGCTTACCTTACCTTACCTTACCTTACCTTACCTTACCTTACCTTACCTTACCTTACCTTACCTTACCTTACCTACCTTACCTTACCTTACCTTACCTACCTTACCTTACCTTACCTTACCTTACCTTACCTTACCTTACCTTACCTTACTTACCTTACCTTACCTTACCTTACCTTACCTGAGGGAGCAGTCATTTGTGTCTGACAGCTCAACGGGACAGGATAAGTAGGAAGGGGTGTGCTGGCACCACGAGTGCTGATGAAGTCTTGTAAATACTGAACACTTTCACTGAGGTGATGTGACACCGCCCTGACCTGTACACCATGACAGTGACTCAGACCAGGTACAATGACGTCGGCTTCACGTGCAACACGAAGGTGAGCACAGTTAACCCAGGTGTCCCTGTCCCTGTCGCCTCATTTCAGTTAGGGTCTAGTTGGGACAGTACCAAGATAATAACTTGGACGTTTTGAATTACTGTCTCTCTAATGCAGTCCAATGCAAATATGAATGATATGAAGTATTACCCTTTTTAAAATCAACACACTTATGGAGCACAATCAGAATTTCAGCTATGCACTTTACAAAGCATTATCACCAAGTTCATCATGGTCTGTTCACAAAATCTGATTTCTTCATTTCACAGTGCGGCCAGATTGAATACTATAGAGTACTTTGTTGTGGTTGCTTGGCTGGGGGTGCTGGTGATGCTTGCATGTTCAGTGGCTGTGGTGCTGGGCTCTGGAACAGCAGGATGGGCAACATCAGGGTTGGTTTGTGTTTTGACTTGTTTTGAATTGTGCATAGTTTGGGTCTTAACATGGTCTGAGCTCAAATACAGTTTGTATTGTTGGTTAACATACAACTCGACCCACAGGGACAAAGAATTCAAATCAGGACATCCAGAGTCATCTGAATCAGTTAAGCTTACCATGGCTAGTGCTGACAGGTACACCATTATGCTGAGGAAATCTTGGTGTGATAGTTTTTGTTTTTTTTTGATGACTTGTGAGTTGATTTAAGTGTGGTGACACCCCTGATATGGCCCTTTGCGGTCGGCTGGACTATAGGCAATATTACCTGATCTTACCTTACCGGAGGGAGCAGTCATTTGTGTCTGACAGCTCAGTGGGACAGGATTAGTGGGAAGGGGTGTGCTGGCACCACGAGTGCTGATGAAGTCTTGTAAATACTGAACACTTTCACTGAGGTGATGTGACACCGCCCTGACCGGTACACCATGACGGCGACTCAGACCACGTACAATGACGTCGGCTTCACGTGCAACAGGAAGGTGAGCACAGTTAACCCAGTTGTCCCTGTCCCTGTCGCCTCACTTCAGTTAGGGTCTAGTTGGGACAGTACCAAGATTATAACTTGGACGTTTTGAATTACTGTCTCTCAAACGCAGACCAGTGCAAACATGAATGATATGAAGTATTACCCTTTTTCTCAACACACTTATGGAGCACAATCAGAATTTCAGCTATGCACTTTACAAAGCATTATCACCAAGTCCATCATGGTCTGTTCACAAAATCTGATTCATCATTTCACAGTGCGGCCAGAGATTGAATACTATAGAGTACTTTGTTGTGGTTGCTTCCTTGGCTGGTGGTGCTGGTGATGCTTGCATGTTCAGTGGCTGTGGTGCTGGGTCTGGAACAGCAGGATGGGCAACATCAGGGTTGGTTTGTGTTTTGACTTGTTTTGAATTGTGCATAGTTTGGGTCTTAACATGGTCTGAGCTCAAATACAGCCTGTATTGTTGGTTAACATACAACTTGACCCACAGAGACAATGAATTCAAATCAGGACATCCAGAGTCATCTGAATCAGTTAAGCTTACCATGGCTAGTGCTGACAGGTACACCATTATGCTGAAGAAATTTTGGCGTGAAAGGTTTTCTTTTTTTTTTTTTTTTTGAATGACTTGTGAGTTGATTTAATGTGGTAACAGCCCTGATATGGCCCTTTCCAGTTGGCTGGACTATAATCAACCTTCCCTTCCCTTCCTTCCCTCCCTTCCCTTCCCTTACCTTCCCTTACCTTACCTTACCTTACCTTACCTTACCTTACCTTACCGGAGGGAGCAGTCATTTGTGTCTGACAGCTCAGTGGGACAGGATTAGTGGGAAGGGGTGTGCTGGCACCACAAGTGCTGATGAAGTCTTGTAAATACTGAACACTTTCACTGAGGTGATGTGACACCACCCTGACCTGTACACCATGACAGTGACTCAGACCACGTACAATGACGTCGGCTTCACGTGCAACACGAAGGTGAGCACAGTTAACCCAGGTGTCCCTGTCCCTGTCGCCTCACTTCAGTTAGGGTCAAGTTGGGACAGTACCAAGATTATAACTCGGACGTTTTGAATTATTGTTTATCTAACGCAGTCCAATGCAAATATGAATGATATGAAGTATTACCCTATTTATCAATACACTTATGGAGCACAATCAGAATTTCAGCTATACACTTTACAAAGCATTATCACCAAGTTCATCATGGTCTGTTCACAAAATCTGATTCATCATTTCACAGTGCGGCCAGACTGAATACTATAGAGTACTTGTTTATGGTTGCTTGGCTGGTGGTGCTGGTGATGCTTGCATGTTCAGTGGCTGTGGTGCTGGCTCTGGAACAGCAGGATGGGCAACATCAGGGTTGGTTGTGTTTTGACTTGTTTTGAATTGTGCATAGTTTGGGTCTTAACATGGTCTGAGCTCAAATACAGCCTGTATTGTTGGTTAACATACAACTCGACCCACAGGGACAAAGAATTCAAATCAGGACATCCAGAGTCATCTGAATCAGTCAAGCTTACCATGGCTAGTGCTGACAGGTACACCAGTATCCTGAGGAAATCTTGGTGTGAAAATTTTTCTTTCTTTTTTTTTTTGATGACTTGTGAGTGATTTTAATGTGGTAACCGCCCTGATATGGCTCTTTGCGGTTGGCTGGGCTATAATCAACATTACCTTACCTTACCTTACCTAACCTTACCCTACCTTACCTTACCGGAGGGAGTAGTCATTTGTGTCTGACAGCTCAGCGGGACAGGATTAGTGGGAAGGGGTGTGCTGGCACCACGAGTGCTGATGAAGTCTTGTAAATACTGAACACTTTCACTGAGGTGATGTAACACCGCCCTGACCGGTACACCATGACGGCGACTCAGACCACGTACAATGACGTCAGCTTCACGTGCAACAGGAAGGTGAGCACAGTGAACCCAGGTGTCCCTGTCCCTGTCGCCTCATTTCAGTTAGGGTCTAGTTGGGACAGTACCAAGATAATAACTTGGACGTTTTGAATTACTGTCTCTCTAACGCCGTCCAATGCAAATATGAATGATATGAAGTATTACCCTTTTTCTCAACACACTTATGGAGCACAATCAGAATTTCAGCTATGCACTTTACAAAGCATTATCACCAAGTTCATCATGGTCTGTTCACAAATCTGATTTCTTCATTTCACAGTGCGGCCAGATTGAATACTATAGAGTACTTTGCTATGGTTCCTTGGCTGGTGGTGCTGGTGATGCTTGCATGTTCAGTGGCTGTGGTGCTGGGTCTGGAACAGCAGGATGGGCAACATCAGGGTTGGTTTGTGTTTTGACTTGTTTTGAATTGTGCATAGATTGGATCTTAACATGGTCTGAGCTCAAATGCAGCCTGTATTGTTGGTTAACATACAACTCGACCCACAGGGATAAAGAATTCAAATCAGGACATCCAGAGTCATCTGAATCAGTTAAGCTTACCATGGCTAGTGCTGACAGGTACACCATTATGCTGAGGAAATCTTGGTGTCAACGGTTGTTTTTTTTTTTTTTTTTTTGATGACTTGTGAGTTGATTTTAGTGTGGTGACAGCCCTGATATGGCCTTTTGCGGTCGCCTGGGCTATAGGCAATATTACCTGACCTTACCTTACCGGAGGGAGCAGTCATTTGTGTCTGACAGCTCAGTGGGACAGGATTAGTAGGAAAGGGGTGTGCTGGCACCACGAGTGCTGATGAAGTCTTGTAAATACTGAACACTTTCACTGAGGTGATGTGACACTGCCCTGACCTGTACACCATGACGGTGACTCAGACCACGTACAAGGTCGTCGACTTCACGTGCAACACGAAGGTGAGCACAGTTAACCCAGGTGTCCCTGTCCCTGTCGCCTCACTTCAGTTAGGGTCTAGTTGGGACAGTACCAAGATAATAACTTGGACGTTTTGAATTACTGTCTCTCTAACGCCGTCCAATGCAAATATGAATGATATGAAGTATTATCCTTTTTATCAACACACTTATGGAGCACAATCAGAATTTCAGCTATGCACTTTACAAAGCATTATCACCAAGTTCATCATGGTCTGTTCACAAAATCTGATTTCTTCATTTCACAGTGCGGCCAGATTGAATACTATAGAGTACTTTGTTGTGGTTGCTTGGCTGGTGGTGCTGGTGATGCTTGCATGTTCAGTGGCTGTGGTGCTGGGTCTGGGAACAGCAGGATGGGCAACATCAGGGTTGTTTGTGTTTTTACGTGCTTTGAATTGTGCATAGTTTGGGTCTTAACATGGTCTGAGCTCAAATACAGTCTGTATTGTTGGTTAACATACAATTTGACCCACAGGGACAAAGAATTCAAATCAGGACGTCCAGAGTCATCTGAATCAGTTAAGCTTACCATGGCTAGTGCTGACAGGTACACCATTATGCTGAAGAAATCTTGGTGTGAAAGTTGTTTTGGTTTTTTTTGGATTATTTGTGAGTTGATTTTAGTGTGGTGACAGCCCTGATATGGCCCTTTGCAGTCGGCTGGGCTATAGGCAACATTACCTTACCTTACCTTACCTTACCTTACCTTACCTTAGCTTACCTACAAAGTACCTTACCTTACCTTACCTTTACCTTACCTTACCTTACCTTACCTTACCTTACCGGAGGGAGCAGTCATTTGTGTCTGACAGCTCAGCGGGACAGGATTAGTGGGAAGGGGTGTGCTGGCACCACGAGTGCTGATGAAGTCTTGTAAATACTGAACACTTTCACTGAGGTGATGTGACACCGCCCTGACCTGTACACCATGACGGCGACTCAGACCACGTACAATGACGTTGGCTTCACGTGCAACACGAAGGTGAGCATAGTTAACCCAGGTGTCCCTGTCCCTGTCTCCTCACTTCAGTTAGGGTCTAGTTGGGACAGTACCAAGATGATAACTTGGATGTTTTGAATGGCTGTCTAACGCAGTCCAATGCAAATATGAATGATATGAAGAATTACCCTTTTTATCAACACACTTATGGAGCACACAATCAGAATTTCAGCTATGCACTTTACAAAGCATTATCACCAAGTTCATCATGGTCTGTTCACAAAATCTGATTCATCATTTCACAATGCGGCCAGACTGAATACTATAGAGTACTTTGTTGTGGTTGCTTCATTGGCTGGGGGTGCTGGTGATGCTTGCATGTTCAGTGGCTGTGGTGCTGGCTCTGGAACAGCAGGATGGGCAACATCAGGGTTGGTTTGTGTTTTGACTTGTTTTGAATTGTGCATAGTTTGGGTCTTAACATGGTCTGAGCTCAAATACAGCCTGTATTGTTGGTTAACATACAACTTGACCCACAGGGACAAAGAATTCAAATCAGGACATCCAGAGTCATCTGAATCAGTTAAGCTTACCATGGCTAGTGCTGACAGGTACACCATTATGCTGAAGAAATCTTGATGTGAAAGGTTTTTTCTTTTTTTGTTGTTGATGACTTGTGAGTTGATTTTAACATGGTGACAGCCCTGATATGGCCCTTTGTGGTCGGCTGGGCTATAAGCAACATTACTTGATCTTACCTCTTTGCTTCTTCAGCTGTGAAATATCAACATTGATGTCAAAATCGTCTGTGCACAAGTAACTCATGTACATCACTTTGACTGTTTGCAGTCCTCAGAATGTTGAGTAGCCTATCTGATCAGTTTTTTTCAACGTGGAAACATCAACATTGATGTCAGAATCATCTGTGCACAAGTAACTTACATACTCTATTTTGACTATTTGCAGTCCTCAGAGTACTGGGTAACCTGTCAATATAAAATCTGAGCAATTTCTTCAGGTGGGAAACATCTGTCTGCATTGATGTTACAACCATTTGTGCACAAGTTACATACGTCATTTTGATGATGTATAGTCCTGAGAATGTTAGGTAGCCCACTCCAGCTAAGATATGAGCAGCTTCTTCAGCTGTGAAACATCAGTATTGATGTCAAAATCATTGATGCACAAATTATGTGCATGGATCTCATTAGTTGAGTCCTCAGAGTGCTCTGTACCTGGTCTCAATGAAGTTGGAAGCACTGCTTCAGCTGGGAAATATCTGCATTAACATCAGAATTATTTTCACGCACAGTGCATGCATGAGTCTGCAGCCATTCGAATGTTCTGCAGCTAGTTCTCTACCAAGGTGACTTCAGCAATGTTTCTGCAGGCACACTAACAACGACCGCTTGGTTCCCCTGCTTTGCCTTCAGCGCCAATGTGACTGTTTTGCCAATGCCTGGAGGACAGTTTTGGCACACAAAGCCTTGCTCAGGTCATTGGGTGATTCACTATTGTGAACTGGTTGGAAACCTGAGTCCTGTTTCTGCCACCGCCTTCTCTGTTGACCAATTCTTTTCATAACAAGAATACTGAGAGAATGTTCACTTCACTCACTGGACAGTTAAACATATGCCATCCAGCCATAAGATATATATGCATCACACACACACACAGTGACACACACACACACACACACACACACACACACACACACACACACACACAGAGTCACACACACATACACACACACACACACACACTGACACACACACACACACACACACACACACACACACACACACACACACACACACACACACACTGACACACACACACACACACACACACACACACACACACACAGAGTCACACACACACACACACACACACACACACACACACACACACAAAACACACCACACACCAAAACACACCATCTCCCTCTTTTTCCTACATATGCATGAACCACCCACACATAATCAAATGAATAACAATCTCTGGAATATCATTCCGATTAATGAATTAAAGACGGTAATTCTGATAAAAGTTTCAGAATACAAGTTTCATCCTTGTTTTTGTGTGAGACAACTATGCAAGGAATTGCATATGATGAGGTGACAGCCCTTGATATGGCCCCTAGTTGGTCGATGGGCTGTAAGCAACTCGACTTGATGACTTTGCTCTACATATTCAACCCTTCTTATTATTGTCCAGCAGCTCTGACCAGCTGACATTGTAAATTAATGGAAAATTTGGTCAAGTCTCTCTCTTTTTTTTTTTGAAAGACACTGCCCTGCCCTTTATTGACAGTATTTGACATCATATGTTCACCGTTTACAGTGCCATTTATTTACAATGTGAGGCAAATGTACACGTTCATCATTTCAAAGTTATATCCGAAATTACTGGAAATCAAAGTCGTATAACACAGTGAATAATACCCAAATAGCAAAACATGGCATGTGTTTCTTCTGTACCAGTCTTTTTTTTTGTTTTTTGAAAGACACTGTCCTGCCCTTTATTGACAGTATTTGACATCATATGTTCACCGTTTACAGTGCCATTTATTTGCAATGTGAGGCAAATGTACATGTTCATCATTTCAAAGTTATATCCGAAATTACTGGAAGTCAAAGTCGTATTATAACTCAGTGAATAATACCCAAATAGCAAAACAATGGCATGTGTTTCTTCTGTACTAGTCTTTTTTTTTGTTTTTGAAAGACACTGTCCTGCCCTTATTGACAGTATTTGACATCATATGTTCACCGTTTACAGTGCCATTTATTTACAATGTGAGGCAAATGTACACGTTCATCATTTCAAAGTTATATCCGAAATTACTGGAAATCAAAGTCGTATAACACAGTGAATAATACCCAAATAGCAAAACATGGTATGTGTTTCTTCTGTACTAGGTTTTTTTTTTTTTTTGTGGCATCAGTTCTCGGATCAATGGAGCACCTAAGGCGGTGATTTTTTTCCCCTAAGGTCCAAATCTACCTCTTCATTTGTTGTGTTTCACACTGTCCTGTTCATTTGCCAAAAACAAACAAACAAACAAACAAACAAAAAGTGAAAAAAAAAAAAAAAAATTCCACTACTAGGTGATTTTCTTTCTTTTTTTTTTTTCTTTTCTTTTTTTTCCTCCTACCAATCTCTTTCAAACCATGCATAGTCTGTATGTTCTCTCATAAATGGACATATTTTTGTTGTTTTTAGTGTTTTGGCATTTGATACAAAGTGTCTGGGTTTGTTGATGTTCTAATGTGTGGTGTGCTGGCACATTCACTCTGATTATGTGTTGCTTGTACAAAGAAAATCAACATAGATGAAAAAAGACTTAATTATTTTCAGTTTTTCTGTCAAGTCTCAGAACATAGATGAAAAAAGACTTAATTATTTTCAGTTTTTCTGTCAAGTCTCATCTGACTAAGAAGTTAGAAACCAGTGGCCTTCATGCCCAAGAGCAGCACAGTTTCTACAAGTACCATTCCACCATTAATCATTTAGTCCATCTTGAAACCACCACACCTTCATTAATGTAATAACAAACAACATGTGGTTACTGTCACATTTGACCTGGAGAAGGCTCACGGAACTGTGCGGAAATCTTTTATCTCATAGATGTTCCATAATCTAGGTTTTTGAGGTCATCTCTCTCTTTTTTTGAAAAAAATTTTCCAGCTGATTGGCAGTTCCAAGTCCTTGTTCACACCACACAGTCTGGCATCCATGAGAGGAGTTGGGTGAACCTGGGAGAGCATCCTTTCTCCTGCTCTGTTCAGCATCAAAATGAGATTGTCGGCCACGGTTCTGTGTCCTCTCTGTTTGTTGATGATTTTGCACTGTAAGCTGTGGTACACACATCAAGGTTCTGAGTCCCCTGTTTTGTTGACGCTTTTGCACTCCAAGCTGTGGCACCACCTGTGGTGACATAGGATATTGACTGTAACTTGACGTGGATAAAATCCAGCAGTGAGCTAAGGATGATGGGTTTACTTATTCAGGAATGAAGCCTCAATGTATCAGCTTTCACAGCTTTCAAAGGAAGCCAAATTTCTGGGAGATATTTTCGATCAAAAACCCAATTTTGATAATCACATGCAGCAATTTTCTTATCAGAAAAAAAAAGGACATTCTGAGAGTTGGGACATATATGGACTGGGATGCTGATAAGAAAAACTTGTCCATCTTTTTGGGGCTCTGACCTGATGTTGGGAGTTCACTGCAAGCTCTGACATGGCCCATTGTGGTCGGCTGGGCTGTACGCAATTGAATACAAACTCTTTTCCTTGCCCGTTGACTGCAGCTTGCCATTTTCATTTCATGAACTGAAAGCAGTTCTGCAAAGCTTTGCAAACCTGTAGTTACTCTGCTTCTGGCCTTGATGATATCCAATACAGCTTCTGAAACCATCTCCTGGAAAGCTGTCTCCAGACCCTTCCAAAAGTATACAGTCATATCGAGAGACCAAAGGGAAAATCTTGTTCAGATATGTCCCACCAGATGTGAGTTTTGAGTTTCTGAAAGAGATTAAAAAGAAAAAAAAGGATTTTAGTCTCATCAAAGATTAAATTACGAAAGAAAGATACGCAAGATACAAAACACTCAGGACAACGAAAATGAACGAGCAATCACTTATCTTCATTCACTTCAGCGCAAGATAGGCTTTGAACCCATTCTTGCACAAAGGTCCATCTACAATGGTAGGCTGATAGCATTGGTTATGGACACTTTAAATGATCTCTAAAAGAAACCATAAACATTTCCTTATTCTGTCATTGACCCCCCTCCAAGGTTGGAGGGTTGGTGTAGTCCAGTGATCCCAAGACTCTGCTGATGTGGACATTAGTACTAGGGTTGAAGACTAGTTTTGCAAAAGGCGTTTAGAGCTCAGCAAAATGGGGGAGGAGTTGATGATGCTCCGAGTAGGGTCTCCCATGTCAGACAGGCTAAAGGTTAGGGCCCTGAGAAACTGTAACCCACCTTTTCTCTACTGTATTTGCCTTTTTTGCAGCATCTTTTCTGTCTTCTTCTTCCTTTCAGGTTGTCCTTTTCACATTCTTCTTTTCTCTGTTGTCTTCTTACATCCGCTGTGTTTGCCGTGCAGTGCAACCTGTGATGGAGGGGAATGAGATTTTAAGGATTGAGAGGGCAAGTGCTCTCAACACTGAGAGGGCAGGTGCTCTCAACACATCTCTTTGGCTTGGACCTCTCCTAGACAGGAAGTACACACTGGCTCATGAGTATTAATCTAATCCTGCTGGGAGAGGTGGGGGGGGGGGGGGGGGGGGGGGGCAAAGGGGGGGGGGGGGGGGAGGCTGGGCTAAGACGAGTAGTAGTTTCCCTGGCTGGCCGAATGCTCTGTAATGCTCTGCTGTCAGTGTCTTGGAACTGGGCATGATGAGGGAGGTTAGGGTTAGCTGGTTGTTGTTTGTCTCGTATCTCCCCAAAGTCTGGACAGGGTCAAGGCAACAGTTTCTTGGCCCTAGCCCCTTAGTGGGTGGGCAAGGGCAGCATGGATTTCACATTCAAACAACATGGTCAGCAACTACTTTTCATCATCAAGAAAGTTGACATGACTGAAGTTAAGCAATGAGGTTGGATGTTTTCTGTTCGTGTTGCCCTCAGAATGTTCTGTCGCTGGTTCTTTATGTAGACGGTCTATGTATGCTTTCTCAGGCATAGCAGTAACAACCACCTTTATTTTATGCCTTGCCTTGCCCAGTGCATGGCCTTCACACAGGAATGATGTTTTCCCACAGCCTGGAGGATAATGCAGGTACATGAAGTGGAGCTCGGGCCCTGTTCTGAATGCATGAACTTAAGTTGGCATCTTTGAGGAGGTGCCTTTTGAGACTTGTATATCAGACCTAAGCACTTTACAGCTGACTGGATGATCTGAGTCATTTGAAGGGATGCCAAAAAATCAAGCAGTGGCAGATGAAACCAAAAAAAGTCAAAGTTGACATGATTAAAGTTACAGTAATGAAGTTGATGTTTCCAGCTTCAACTACCCTTGGACTGTTCTGCAGCTAGCTGTATATCAAGATGATCAGTGTATGAGTACTGTTATGGGCGGGGTAGACATGTATGTGAATGCTTTAGCAGGAATGTTATTTTAATATTCTATATGCATCACTCGCGCTCCTCGTAACGCAAGCCCTCCACCCATAAACATGCAGGAAAACCAAGGAACAATTTCTACAATTTAATAAAACACTTTATGTGATCAATAACAACACATTTATTCAATCAAAAAAAAACTTATTCTTCAACCAGTGTTGATCATTAGTAGCTCTGAGCCCCCACCTTGGTTCTACCCACTAGCTCTGAAATTACGTGATGAGTTGGCTGTGAACAATGGGTATTACTACCAAAGTTCGAAGTCCTACCTCTCATCCCCAAAAAATCAAAATAAGAAAAGAAATGGATGAACACCCTGCCCTATGAGTATGATATGATGAAAACATCACATCACATACATACACCCACACACCAATCAACAAGTATCATAGCAAAGACATGGAGAATATTTGCCTTACCTTAGGTTTCGGAGGGGGAAGGGGGGGGTGGTGGTGGTCTCACCACCCACACCACACCCCCACACCCACACTCGAACTCGGCTAGGCTCACACAGTTCTCAATGTCTGTGGGGGCGCCGTCCCACTTCTTGCCTCATACTGTCGTCGTGTTGTCCTTTCTGGCACGGACTTTACACCCTCACACCTAAGGATGAAGGCAAGGGGTTGACCTTCAAGTGTCTGCTGGCCTACCCCTGCCCACTTGTTGGTCCCTGGAGTCTCAGTCGGGTGCTGGTTTCCCGTGGGGGGGTCGCACTTCGCCCCCCCCACTCAGCCTCTCAGTTTGTCGTCGGCGCTGGACGTCCGCCAGGGATATCCCCCTCTTCTGCTCCACCTCTGGAGCCTCGGTAGTGCACTGAGCCTATTAGACTTTGCCCAAGTCCCTGGTCACTCCGCCCACTGGAACGTCCTGTGGGGGTCTCCTATGTACTGCTGACACACCGACACTTCACCGTGGGTCACACCTGACTGAAGGTGTGTCACACACAGGAATCTCAGGGCACTGCCGCCGACACCTCTCTCACACCTGACACCCAAAGTTCCTCACCGGAGATTCACGGAAGTCACACGGACGATGGGAATCTAGGAACGCTTGGTGACAGTCTCCAAAATCCCTACTGGTCGCATGTCCCAGACAAACACTACAAGTAGGGCAGACCCAAACCTTCACAAGATTTGGGGGTTGGCCTTTCCCCCCGTCGGATCTCGTCATAGTCACAGACACCCCTCTTCTCTGTCTCAGAGAGGTGCTGCGATCCTGCACTATGGGTCTCACTCTCGTGGTCTCTCCTCGTGAGTCCACAGTGTTCACACTTCCCCTGAGTCTCAGGCCCTCTCTTTGGTGTTGTACGTTGCTTGGGAGCAGTGAACGAGAGCCCAGTTGTGTTCTAGTCTCGCTAACTTAAAACATGTCATATGTCACACACACTTGGGGGACACACCCCTCAGCTTCACACATAGTAACTTCATTGGCCAACACATCTCTGTCCAATACCCTGTCTCAACCAACCAACATCCAGCCAGCGCCCCCTACTCATACACAGGCACACGTATCTCATATGAAGCTCTAAGTGAAGCCACCAGGCTAATCACCCCGTCAGATTTTAACGAAGGCACTGGCATCCGACCACATGGGATTAACTGGGGAGGATAAAAGGGAGAAGTTCTACCCTAGTCTTAATCAGGGACAGTCAATGACCGTTCCAGGCTCCTACTCCAAACCCCCCAACCCAGGATCCCCACTGTGTCTTGACTACGGCACCAAGACCCACGGGATGAGAAAGGCGGAAATACGGGACAGGGGAGATAACTCTAACCCACGGACCAGGGAGAGTCAAAGGGTGTCTAGGATTGCCTGCCCCTTTGACAGTCGGGCTGACACGATCTCTCCAACCGGCCAACACGAACACGCCAGCCCATCGGAGGGTCAGCCTCCTCTGTGATCCCCAACTCAAAGGCTGGCCTTCAACCTATGTCCAGGCAAGCCCCGTTTGTTCTACAACTGAGTACAAGGAATAAGCAGCCCAGCCCCCAACGAGTGCTTAATCACCCTGACTGGCGGTCACTGTTCGTGACAAGTACTTAGGCTTACCAGTAGCAATAACTCTTATCCCCTCCACTGCCTTGCCCCACTGCATGGCCTTCAGTACCATTACTATGGTTTCCCCCAGCCTGGAGGGTAATGTGGATGTATGTAGGGTAACTCAGGGTGTGTGTTGAGCATGTGGTCAGTGGCACATAAACCAAAAAAAACAAAATCAAGAAAGTTGATGTGATTTAAGTTACACTAATGAAGTTGATGTTCCCAGCTTCTACTGCCCTTGGACTGTTCTGCAGCTGGTTGTGTATCAAGATGGTCTGTGTATGAGTACTCAGGCTCACCAATAACAATTACTCTTTTCCCCTTGTCTCGCCCAGTGCATGGCCTTAAGTAGCAGAGAATCTGCGGTTTTCACACAGCCTGGAGGATAATGCAGACATTTGTAAGGTAACTCCAGCTGTGAGATTTACAGTGGAAGATTTTCAACAAAATTTCGGGTGTGTTTTTCAGAAGATGTATTTTAAAGGGTTTCGTGAATGAATGAGTTGTGAGCTGATTTCAACATGGTGACAGCCCTGATATAGCCCTTTGTGGTCGGCTGGGCTATAAGCAACATTACCTTACCTTACTATCTCCTGCCTTGCCCACTGCATGTCTTAAGACTTAGTAGCAGTGGACACTACGGTTTTGCCTCAACCTGGAGGGTAATGCAGATGTATGTAGGGTAAACTCCAGCTGTGTGTTGAGCACATCCATTTATGTTGGTGTGAGAACAAAAATGGAAAATTAGAGGCCTGCTTAGGCAGCCGCTCGCTCTGTTGAGCTTGGAATACTTTACAAAGGAAGCGTGAAGCAAGGAAATGTCTACCATGCCACCTGGTATGCAGAAATGGACACAGACTCTCCTGCAGCATGTAATGGACTGAAATGAATCTATACACCTAGACTCGAGGTCTGATTGTACATGTTTTAAAAACAAAAATATTTTCATGAAAGAAGATGAAGACATGATCTGCCTTTGATGAGGTACCTTTCAGGACTTAGATATCAGACATAAACTCCTCACCACCCACTATGAAGATTCAGAGTGGTCATGGGAGTACTTAACAATTGACCACTGACAGAGAAAAAGCACTCTCAACAAAGTTGACATGACTGAAGTTAAGGCAGTGAGGTTGGAGTTTTCTGTTTGTGTTGCCCTCAGAATGTTCTGTAGCTGGTTCTCTATGTCGATGGTCTGTGTATGTTTTATCAGGCTTACCATTAACAACCACTTTCATCGCTTGCTTTGCACACTGCATGGCCTTAACGTTCTGGAGCTTGAAAGTACTTCCAGCCTAAAGAAAATCATTTTTTGCGAAAAAAAAACCCCAAAAACCCACATGTCATTAGGTAGAGTAAAGAAACACATTGAGGGTGGTTTTGTTTTTGTTGTTTGTTTGGGGTTTTTTTTAATTAAAAAAAATCAAATTGAAGAATTGACATAATTAGAAAATTGATCATATACAATAAGATAGGCATTAGTGGAAACAAAGACTGATTTTATCGTTATATGATAAATTGCCTCAGGAATAGTAGTTTATTAAGAATTTATTCAGCTGAATTTTTATATGATAAATTGCCTCAGGAATAGTAGTTTATTAAGAATTTATTCAGCTGAATTTTCAGATTGCTAATCCTAGCAGTTCACTACTATTTCAGTGGGGTTTTTTGTGTGGATTTCAAGGTCATTTCAGTGAGCGTAACTCTGCAAAGCAGTTCCTGTCCTTGTTAAAGCAGAGGTTCACTTTGCAATTTGGACAGAAGATGTACGACAGGCTCTGGCAGTTCCTGTTTTTGCATGATGTCCTGCCGTTGTTCCACTGGGGCAGGTGGGCAACACCATCCAGACAGACATCAGGGGCAGGAACGGACTGCCTGACAATCTTGGCTGAAGGTGGTGATGTCATGCAGCTGCTTGACGACCAACTGCTCTTTTTACCAGCACCAGCACATCTGCAATCTGGCTCTGGAAGATGCTCAGCTTGGTTGGCTTCAGGTTCAGCAGTGCACAGTGTCTCATGTACCACCGCCAACTGCTGACAACAGCAACTGCAATGGTGTGGTAAATGTACATGTACAGTCTTGATTCAAGTGGATACTTGTAGAGGCTGGTGAGGCTGTCAAGCAAGTCAACTCCTCCCCTGAATTTGTTGTACTCCTTGATGATGGCAGGTTGGGGAATGTTGATTCTCTGCTTCTGTTTCTTGTTCTGTCGTGATGCTTCACCTTGTTCCACACCTACACAGGTGGAGATAGTGTCCATGGTCTTCTTGTCGAACCAATGCGCTGCTACGACATTGGACATCAGTTCCACCTTGACATTGCAGGCTCCTTGACCTTCCTGCTTCAGCTCCTTCTCTGAGTGACTTCAGGCTCAGGCCTTTGAACCTGTTTGCTCGAAAGGTCCTGAGAAAGTAAATGGACTTGGCTTTCAAGGCCTGAATGAGAGGCAAGTTTAAGAAAAAATTGTGGCCAAAGACTGATTCAAATCCTCTCAAGACCTTTTGTCATCTTCATGACTAGAGACCTCCAGCTTTCTTCTCTGTCCATCCACTGATCCTTGATAGATTTCAAAGTCACACAGAATGCCGGAGATACCTGCTCGGGCCCACAGTTTGAATTCCCAGGATGCGGTTTACCCGCATGAAGTGACCATTTTCATGTTCTATTAAAACCCACATTAACTGAATTAAGTGACTCGGCAGCAGTGCAGTGTCTCCTCCGGTGGGTTGCCTCTTGACAACTTGACATTGACTGCTCCCTGTGGATAGCCGGTGCCGCGGCTGTGGCGGGGCCGACCGGGCTGTGGCTGTGGACGGGGTGTCAGAATGAGCGGCGTGGGTGCACTGCCTCTGAGGTGGCGCAGAGGTTGGGACAGCAAAAAAAAACAAAAAAAAAACTGAATACACTTCTGTTTCACAACACCTTAATTATGAGAAGGCCAACTGGAACTGTTTTGTGGCAAATATTTCAAAGGAGCTCCAGGAAGCGGTCATTCTTCACAGTCCAGACCCTGCAGAATCTCTAACCAATACTGTGATAAAGTGTGCTATTCCAATGTCTTCCTACAAACTCCAACTGCCCAAAACACCCTGGTTTAAATTCTAACTGCCAACACATCTCAAAAGTATGCAAACGGGCTCAGCGTCGGGTATACTCAAATGCTTCTAGGCCTGAAAAGTCGAAGATGCTGTCTGGCCTAAGCGCAACGTGGTAAGGAGTTGATGCCCCTGGTAGGGCTTCCCATGTCAGACAGGTAAGGGTGAGGATCCTGACTAATAGTAACCCGCCTTTCTCCTTTTCTTGTTTTCTGCCTTTCTTATTTGGCTCTTTTCTATCTTCGTCTCCCCCCGTCAAGTCTTCTTTCCCACACTCCTTTTCTCTCTGTGGTCTTCTTAAGATCCGCCGTTTGCCGTGCGCGGTGCGACCTGTGACGGAGGGGGATGAGATCCTGGTGATTGAGAGGGCCAGCGCCCTCAACACATTACTTTGGCTCGGACCTCTCCTAGACAGGAGGCACACATGGGCCTGTGTGTGTCAACCGGCTTCCCCTGCATGGGGTTAGGTCAAAACGGGCAGCCCCCCAGCTGGCCAAGGTAACCCCTGCAGTGCTCAGTTCTCTGTTCCCGGAGCTGGGCATAATCGGGGGGGATAGGGTAAGTTGGCGCTGCTTTGTTATATCCCTCCTGAAACCTGGAAGGGGTCCAAGACAAGAGTTTCTTGGCCCTGGCCCCTAAGTTGACTCGATGGTGGGTGGGTAGGGGAGGGACGAATTCCTAAATCATATACCATGGCCTCAATATCTAAACTCCCTTCCAAAAGGAGAAAGAGAGACAAAGTGAGATCTGATGGTGATCATGATTCTGACTCGGACTCAGAAATCCGAACAGAATCTGGATCTTGGCCTTCGTGGTTGGTGGTGGAGGGCGCTGATGTAGACAAACCTTTGTCTGCACTCAGCCCCTTTGCAATCCAGAAAGGTTTTAGTTGTCTGTCAGGAAACCTAAAATCAATCAAACGTCTGAGAAATGGGTCATTTCTGGTGGAATGTGGTACAAAATGTCAGTCAGATCGGCTCCTGAAATCTACAACTCTTGTTGACCGAAAAATCAAAGTGTCGCCTCACAAGAACCTAAATTCTTCAAAGGGGGTCATTCGCTGCCCAGACTTGAAAGGTATCGGAGGATGAGATAAGGTTCGAACTGAAATCCCAGGGAGTCATGGATGTGCGAAGAGTCACAATTCGCGCAAGGGTTCTGAAAGAGTGCCAACAAATACCCTCTTTCTGACCTCTGCACCCCCCCTCGCTGCCACAGTCTATCAAGGTGGGCTATTTGAACGTCAAGGTTAGCCTGTATGTTCCATCCCCGATGCGTTGTTTCCGGTGCCAGAAGTTTGGCCATGTGCGGGATCGATGCTCTGGGGAGGAGATTTGTGGCGTCTGCTGCCAACCGAGCCACGAGATGCCGTGCGTTCATCCGGCGCGTGTGTGCAAACTGCGGAGGCGGCCACACATCCTCCTCTCGAGAGTGTCCGGTTTGGCGCCAGGAAAGTAGTATCCAAAGGGTGAAGACGGAAAGAAAGATTCCATTCCACGAGGCAAAAAGGTGGGTTCTGGGCAGTCCGCAGCATCCGAACAAGTCCTACTCTCAGGTTGTGAAAAACAAGTTTCTACAGTATCTGTCTCCTGTCAGACAGACACCTTTAGTTTTTCCAAGACTCTGCAATCGAAACCATCTGCCCCCAGCGGAGGCAAGAAATCCGCTACCCTGTGATAAACTCCCTGGTGTGGTGGCGTAAAACCTGCTGCCTCCCATTCTGCCCAGCAGCAGACACAGGTTGGGAGACTCTCTGCTTCGACAGCTCCCCTTCCCCCCAAAAAAAACCCCTTCCTCCCAGGGGCACTCGCGGCCCCCAAGCGGTGCCTCATCAAGGCACGATCCCAGGGAAGCCCTCTGGTGTAGAGGTCATTGAGGTGGATTGCCCATCATCTGCCTCCGGAGCTTCCAAGAAAAAAAAAAAAAGTCCAGAGAAAAGACATTCAAGTTTGGAAACACGCAATCCATATTCTCCTTTGCAGTCGGATGATGATGAGACAGTAATGGACTGAGAAGTCTGTTGCCATCTCTCCATCCTCATGGATTCAATATCTCACTGGAACATTCGAGGTTTGAATTCTAATTTTGAAGAGCTGCAGCTCCTCTGTCAACATTTAAAACCTGCTGTCTTAGCTCTTCAAGAGACTCTGATACGCTCTGACAAATCTTTTTCTCTTTATCGGGTTTTAATGTTCTTTCTAAACCAGCACAGCCTTCTGCAGTTGGAGTGACGGGTGGTGTGTCGTTGCTTATCCACAAATCTTCTGTTTAGCCCTGTCTACCTCAGTTCTCCCCTCCAAGCTTTAGCTGCCAGAGTCTCTCTGCATAAAACGGTCACTATTTGTTGTCTATATCTGCCTCCTTCTGTATCCATCAGTCGACAAGAACTGGTCAGCCTGATTGAGGAGCTTCCACGACCTTTTTTGCTGTTGGGCGATTTCAATGGGCACAATCCTCTTTGGGGTAGCGTTGATACTTCGTCTAGAGGTCTCCTTCTGGAAAACGTCTTCTCAGAGCTTGACCTGTGTTGTCTTAATGATGGATCTCCAACCTTCCTCCACTCTGCTACTGGTGCTCTCTCATGTTTGGATCTGTCAGTGTGCGACCCCTCGCTGGTCCTGGACTATGAGTGGTCGGCACTTGACGATCTGCATGGGAGTGACCATTTTCCAATTGTTCTAAAATCCAAAAACTGAAAGCCGCACTGTTCCAGAACATCTAAATTTCAACAAGGCGAACTGGGATCTTTTTGCAGGAACTGTCCGTGGGGAACTCACAGAGGAAGTTCTACAAAGTCCGGATCCCGCAGAAACGGTTTCCAATATCCTCAAAAAATGCCAAGGCCTCCATTCCAACTTCCTCAAACAAACCCCAAATGCCAAAGACACCCTGGTTTAATTTTGACTGCCAACAAATCTCAAAAGTACGTAAACGGGCTCAGCGTCAGGTATACCAACGACCCTCTGGTCCTAACGCCCGAGCCCATCAGAAACTCCGTGCTAAATCGAGACATACTTTCAAAATCAGTAAACGTCAGTCTTGGAGAAACTTCTGCTCCGGACTGACATCTAAAACTTCAAAGAAAAAAGTTTGGAACATCATCAGAAAAATCAAAGGGAAGAACACCAACCCCTCCATTCATCACCTGAAACTTGCCGATGCTTTGATCACTGACAAACAAGCTGTTGCCAATCTGTTGGCCTCCACCATCCAGCAGCAGAACTCCTCATCTTTAAATAAATCTGCAGCCTTTTTAAGAAACAAGCAAATTAGAGAGAAATCTTCATACAATTTCACATCAGACAACTCTGAAGCTTACAATCTGCCTTTCTCGATTAGCGAACTAAAAAATCAGCTTTGCAAACCTGCAATGACTCTGCCCCTGGTCTGGATGACATTCATTATCAGGTTTTGAAACACCTTCCAGAAAGCTGTCTCCAGACCCTTCTCAAAGTCTATAACCATATCTGGACCACAGGGTGCTTCCCCCGCCCTCCTGGCGGAAAGCCCCCTGATCATTCCAATCCCCAAACCTGGAAAGGACCCTACCAACCCATCAAACTATCGCCCAATAGCTCTGACCAGCTGCCTGTGTAAGCTGATGGAAAAGATGGTCATGGTCAACTCCCGTCTGATGTGGAAGCTGGAAACCGACGGCCTTTTGGCCAGTGAACAGTGCGGGTTCCGCAAGTACCACTCGACAGTTGACCATTTAATCCGTCTAGAAACCACCATTCGCAACGCCTTTGTCAATAAGCAGCATGTGGTCGCTATCTTTTTCGACCTAGAAAAAGCATATGACACCACGTGGAAATCAGGGATCCTTATGGATTTGCATAAACTTGGTTTTCGTGGCTATCTGCCTATGTTTATCGAAAACTTTCTGGCTGATCGACAGTTCCAGGTGCGTGTTGGCACCACTCTCGGACATCCATGGGCAGGAGTTGGGTGTACCTCAGGGGGAGCATCCTTTCTCCTGCCCTTTTCAGCATTAAGATCAATGACATTGTGAAATCGGTAAGCCAGGGCTCTGAGAGTCTTCTTTGTTCGTTGACGACTTCGCGCTGTACGCAGTTGGAGCTTCTTACGCCAGCGTACAGCGGCGACTCCAACTTTGTGTCAACAGGATTCAACAGTGGGCCGAGGAGGAAAACGGGTTTACCTTTTCACGTACAAAAAAACCCAGTCAATCCATTTTCACAATTTTCGTCAATTTTTTGCTGATCCTGAAATTCTTCTGGATAAGACCACCATTCCAGCTGTTAAGGAAGCTAAATTTCTGGGGTTATTTTTGATAAAAAAACTGAACTTTCTCAGCCATATTAAAAACCTCAAAACTTCTTGCCAGAAAGCTCTGAATATTCTGCGGGTCGTAGCACACACTGACTGGGGCGCTGATAAGAAAACTTTGCTGCACCTCTACAGAGCCCTGGTCCGTTCCAAACTGGACTATGGTTGTGCTGTGTATGGCTCTGCAAGACCGTCTTACCTCAAACTCTTAGACCCTATCCACCATCAAGGGCTTCGTCTATGTCTTGGAGCATTCCGCACCACCCCTGTGTACAGCCTGTACGCAGAGGCAGGTGAACCCTCACTGTCCAACCGCAGGTTGAAAACTATCTTTGAACTACTATATCAGACTGTTCTCTGAACCAGAAAACCCTGCCTATGACTGTGTCTTTGACCCTCAGTTCCAAAACAAATTCGAAAACAACCCTACCTGTATTCCGTCGTTTGGCCTTCGTATGCAGCCTCACGCACGGAATGCAGGTCGACCTAGGAGTTGTGTCTGATTTTTCCAAGTTTCCAGATGAGCCTCCGTGGACCTTTTTCACACCAGACATTCGTTTTGATTGCAGCTTTTCGCAAAGAGTCCACCAGCTCTCTGCATACAAGGCGTTGTATGCTGAGCTGAGTTCAAAACTCCCATCCTATCAGAAAATTTTCACTGACGGTTCCAAGTCTGAAGATGGAGTGGCCTGTGCAGCCTACTGCCCTGGTGCTCCTTCTCAAATACTGTTAGAACATATTCCTTCAGACGCTTCTGCCTACTCTGCTGAACTTACAGCTCTGGTTCTGGCACTAAGAATAATCTCACAGTCTCCAAAGAGGGACTTTCTGGTTTTGTCGGATTCGCTGTCGGCTTTGGAGGCCATATCTGGCCGCAACCTTCAGCACCCCGAACTTTACACTTTTTTTTGACCTTTTTACCAAGTTGACAGCGGAGGGTTACAACATTCTTCTGGCTTGGGTTCCTGGTCATGTTGGCATCGGAGGGAACGAAATGGTGGATCGTTTGGCCAAGAATGCCACAAGAGAGAAACTGTCAAACACACCCTATCCCCTGCTCGGATCTGAAACCCAAAATTAACGATTATGTAAAAGACCTCTGGCAGGAGGATTGGAATACACAGACGGATAACAAACTCTTTCAGATCCGTCCAAACCTAAAGGAGTTCCTCTCATCTTCGTCTGGTGGTCGTAAAAGAAGAAACAGTTCTGTGCCGGCTGCACACCGGCCATTCGTATTTTACCATTCCTACCTTTTAAAGAGTGAAGAAGCTCCTTGGTGCATTCCGTGTCATGTGCCACTCACAATGAAACATATTCTTTTAGAGTGTTGGGATTTGCACGATGTGAGACACAAACATTTTACAGCAGATTCCATGAAAACCTTGTTCAGAGATGTTCCGCCTGACGCGATCTTTGAGTTCTTGAAAGAGGTTAACATTTTTCATCGGATCTGAGATTTTACAGTGGAAAGATTTTTAACAAAGTTTTGGATGAGATTCGATGTCTTTTAAAGAATTGTGTGGATGAATGACTTGTGAGTTGATTTTAACGTGGTGACAGCCCTGATATGGCCCTTTGCGGTCGGCTGGGCTATAAGCAACTTTATTCGCTCCAGAGATCCAGTTCGATTTAGCCTCATACCGTAAAGATTCCACTTGTTCCTTGGCTTAAAAGTCCCTTTTTGCAGAACTGTGTTCTGAGTTTCCATCAAAAAATTTTTACCGATGGTTCCAAATCTGAGATGTTTAGCGAAGTTTCTTGTGCGTTTTTAGGTGTATTTTAAAGAGATGTGTGAAATGGTTTTTCTTTCCCCTTTTTTATGCGAGTTCACTTCAACGTGTGACAGCCCTGATATGGCCCTTTGCAGTCGGCTGGGCTACAAGACACGCTACCTTACCTTATCTTTCTGTTGGCTAGGTTCTCCCGTGGCCGCACCCTTTACAGAACCAGTGTCAAGCCGCCTATGTATCGCCATCGTTCTGCTCCTCCAGCCCACGACCTGTCGATGGAAGAAGGCCTGGCTCACCAGCCCAGATTACGTCACCGCAGCCTGTCCCGTATCCCCTACCATTCTAGCTGGCCGGCAAGCCTCAAGCTGCCTAGAAGTCGCCCACATTGGAATTACAGTCCCAAGCGCTATCCACCACGCTTCAACGGGCATGACTCCAGCACACCTCGCCGTGATTTTCGATCAGGTCAGTATGGCTGGTCACCAAGACAGAGGCCGACCTGGCAGGACAGAATGAATATTCAACATGATCAATATGGACAAGACCATGGCGTGGACAGACCTGTACAACAGGATGCTGCCCACTTAAATCTGGAGAGCAGTGGCTCCCGCCCATGTCAGAACGATGGTAAACAACGCGATGCGTCTGCTGAACAACAAGGTCAAAGGTCTGAGACGGGAAACGCATTTTATGAAGGTAGACCAAACACGCCATTTCAGCAGTACCAAGGGAACGGAGTGGAACAGCCTCAACGTTTGGATCAGGAAGCAGCAGAAAGCACAGAGCAAGGCGAGGCGATAAAATGCGGTCCTGAACATCCCACTGCTCCCGCCCAGCAGGTTGGTTTGGATGCCCTTGGTCAGACGGAGCAGTCAACCATGACCCACGTCCATGGGCATGTCACGAATCAGCCCGAGACGTGCAGGACAGGTCAACACTACGGACGGAAACAAAGATATGAATCAGATTCAACACCGTGGAGAACGAACCGGCCACCTGCCTCGGGTCGGCCTCGCACACCTCAGTGGCGGGACAGATCCCATTTTTTAAAAACGTTTTCATCAGCAGACACGTCGGTGGATCAGTGGCCCGCAACAGAACAGACCAGCCGCGGTTCAACGCTATGGGAGGTTTGTTCCAGCTGAACGGGAACCGGGCAATTCGGCATCAAAGGGAACAAATGTAACCATTGGCATCAACACACCCCGTTCAACAATTATTTGTGGAATGAGGGGGCTTCTGCAGCCCAGCCCCTGAATTCTGCAGTTGCTCAAAGCGTTGGGTTGGCTGTGTCGCCAACGGTCCCAGGAAATGATGGCCTTCAAGCCGACTTCCTTTGGAAGATGATGCAGCTACAAATTCTACATGAACACCAACACGTGGATCAGATGGAAGCGGACCATCTTCTGAAAACTCTCATGGGCATGCATCTTCCACCAGAGGCCAGCCAGAATTTCAGAAGTTTGATGAGCCATCTTGCAGAAAATAACCCATGCAGTTCTAACAAACACGGTAGGATTTCACAGTCCGGCACTGCCCAGTCATCCTCTGAGCACAGTTACCAGCAAAAATACCTTTCTAATATCCAACAGCAAGGAATCCAAGGTTTTGATGACAGGATCAACAATAACCAGGGAGTAGAATTTCAGGTGATTCCACAAACAAACGGAAATCAGGCAGGTAAGTATGTCGACTATATTACTTCTCCACAAAATCGCCCAAGATCTCAGACACACTGGCATCAAGTTTTCCACACACAGTTGGCACCGAGCAAATGTGATCTACGTGGCGACTTCCAGAGAAATCGGCGTCCGTTCCACAAACAGTCACGTAAAACGTTCAGAGAAAGCCGAGCTCAGTACGTCTATTTCTTAGATGACAGGAACAAGAGATCTGGACGACAGGTTGGGCAGACCGAACAGGATAATCGGAGAGGACTATGGAGCCCTAACAGTGTTAATCAGCGTTCAAACTGTTACGACATCAATGCCAATCTCCCGGGTGGCAATGGCCTTTCTGCTGTGAACAGGCATGAGCAGAGTCATCAGATTCATTCCATTCTACAACGGAACCAGAATGGTCAAGAGAGCTCTCGTCAGCACAATGCTGACCAGACTGTGAGACTGTCCTCTGGAAGCGCCCAGCTGTCGCCATCTGTGGCACATCGTTGGTGCCATGTGAATGAGGAAATGAACAATAATCAACATCCAGAAGCCAAACCATCCTTTGCTGATAAATCTCTTTGATGACCGAGCAGAAGATAGTGGAGGCAGACGGATCACAAGCACCTGGCATATCTCCCTCAAGGTGCAACGCACCTGGCCTGTATACAGCGGTGGACCGAGCCAATGGCAATGCAGACCCTTCAGACGGGGGCCCACACGTACAGTTGGTCTCCAACACTAACCAAGCCTTTCAAATGGGTGTCAGAAACTTCCTTCCGACAGGAACGCCCTTGCAGACACCCTTACTTCCCGTTCAGTTTCAGCCGGGCCTGTAAATACCCCTCTCCTCCAACCTGTAAATACCCCCCTCTTTCAGCCTGTGCAGACGCCGTTCATTCCCACCATGAACATCCCCTACCCGCAGCAGAACGTGTTTCAGTTTCCCTCGCCTCTGCCGCTGATTCCTGTGGGGAGTGCAGGTCAGCTAGGCCTGTCAGCGCCCACTGTCTTCCAGTTCCCTGACATGAGCACGGGGCATCCATCTGTGCCGGTGGACATGCAGCAGTGTCAGCACCCCCAGACCCCCATGGACAAACCTTACGGGTTTGCTGGCAACCAGCCCCTGGTGCAGCTCCCTCCCACCAACACTGTGCCCGCCGACCAGGCTCTCCTGCCGCCTGCCTTGGAGGCCGCAGACGTCAATGGCAATGCCGTGTGATGATGCTGAAAGGTGTTCACTGGCATTGGGAGTTTTCTGCACAAGAGGTAGCTGGGAGAAGAACAGGACTGCAGACCTTGAATGGTTTTCTTCGTGTTCACCGCATGATCAGTGAACAATGGGGGCAAGGTTCTGACAAAATGTCAGACCTGCATCCGTAATTGTAGCTATGTATTTTTAATTCTGGCATCTGGTGTTGGCTTGCACAGTACCTGCTTCACCGTGGTAGTCCAGCCAAGAATGGCAGCCACTGGGAGCATTTGCAGACTGTTGTTCCCGCTAAATCACTTTATCAGTGTGTGATTGGAATGGTCATCTCCATGAGCACATTTCCCTGGTAAAGTAAACGTTGCCAGATGGCAAGTGAAGCCACAGGTTTTGATGCAGGTCGATTCTGACAGTGCAGTCCACCCAAAGAAATTCAAACTTGGCTTGAAATTCCAAGTTGTTATTCAGGAATAGGTGAAATCATCTCTAGTTCCGACTTTGGCATCTTATGGCTGGAATATACTGGTTGGCTCAATAATCACTCTAGGTCCTTGAAATAATCCTCCAACCTGTAGAGAGTGTTGCGAGCATTCCATGCCGAATAAAAAAAACTTCCTGATGAATAACTTGTTAAGAATGTATAGGATGATGCCATCTTAGTTTGTTTCTTTTTAACTGGATTTCAAATTTCACCAATATGTACAAATATAATCAGATTTTAATCGAGTGTTTTAAAATGCCAGTTAAGTTATTTTGAGATTGTGGTCATGGCATGTTTAGGGTCATTGTGGCCAAACGACCAGAACTGCAGCAGCACTCTGTGTCGATGAAAATCGCTGATCATGACAATTAAAGAGCATTTCATATCTCGCATTTTCGGCTGTTTTGTGTGTGCTCAGTATGAAAATGGACAAACTGATGAGAATTTAACATGTGTTTGTTTAACAAAGTCAACGTGATGTGAAGTGTGTTGCACCAGATTGGAGGAGTTGGCAGTTCACAGATTTGCTTGTTTCTTCAAGTCAAAAGGGATGCCGGTTAGATATTCGCTTGACCCCGCCAAACAATAAGTGGGTAGCCCATGGCACTAAAGGCAGTCCCAATCTTACCAGCACATAAGAAGTGATACATAGGTATGATGAGCAACGTCCCTTTATCAGGATTGATTCGTCATTTCTCGTCGGACAAGTCACCTTTACCAGCTAGTCTACACTTCCCCATCTCTTGATTAGTGCACGGAGAAATATCGGGCTAAATTTTTCATGTCTGACATCGTATTCATGATGCGCAGCAAAATGTCTCGATGTGTACAGAGAGACTGAGTGAAAAATTCAAAGCAATCTTCTTGTGACTTGGCACTGAATTTCTGTTCATCTTTTGCTGGATAGCAAATGAACACCATTAAGAATTTTCGATGATGTCTGTATTTATCATACGTGACACTTTATTGTGCATGCATTCAGATTGAGATTTGCATTACTCATTGCTTTACTGCAGCATTGCTTGCTGGAATCAGCATACATTAACTCTAATTTGAAAGATCTATGAGAGTGGCCTATTGCAGTTCTACATTTGATCAGCCCTCATTTATATCGGCTCATCTGCTTGGGGGAGAAACGATATTAGAAGATGCAGTCTTGATGGAATTCAAATAGTTAGTCATTGCAGTGCGTATACAAATAATGCAATACAAGGTCTTTTGTCAGTCTATACAACAGTAATTGTTAAAGGACAACTCAAATGGCACCCTAGTAATACTGAAAATGGTCATGGTTGATTTACAGCCTGAACAGTCGCTGACATCTTTTTTTTTTTTTTTTTTCGCTGTCCCAACCTCTGCGCCACCTCAGAGGCATTGCACTCACGCCGCTCATTCTGACACCCCGTCCACAACCACAGCTTGGCAATCCACAGGGAGCAAGCAGTCGATGTCAAATCAAGAGGCAACCCACCGGAGAAGACACTGCACTGCTGCCGAGTCACTTCGTGTGGTGTTCAGTGGTGCCTGTTCTGATCTAACATACGCAGGACACCACCTACTAAGCCCCCTACTGACGACAATAATTGCTTAGTCACAGAGCCGGCGTGAGTGAGCTCTCCCTCCAGAGGGCGCCACCACGTCCATCCAACGACAGCCCCCATGGACTTGCCAATACCAGTGACCCTGACGGAACCAAACGAAGACCACAGGCGTGGAGAAGACATCGAAATTGAGGTCACCATGAGAGCAGGCATGAAGGGCCACAGAATTTGAGACTTTTTTTTTATGCTGGTCGATGAGAATGAGGATGATTAAGATGATGCTACGGATTTCCATTTCGGTCTGAGACTACATGACAGGGCTGTACTCTACGCTTCCTTTCATAATATATCCCGGCGTCAACCAGGCCCGAGAGATACAGGCACCTGCAGTGTTGGTCAGGAAATTTGAGCAACACTCTCAGAAACTCGTCCATTAAGTGGATGAAACTCGACTGTGTGGTCCCAGTATTCCCAACTAAGTCCGCAGCAAACTCAACTCTGGGTAGGAGCCGGTTGAGGCAGAAAAACGCAGATGACTGCTGGGATTCGAACCGGTGACCTCCCAGCTGGGAGTCCGCGACGCTAACCACTTTGCCATGGCGGCTGGTGTCACTGACATCTTTGTGCAGGGCTTGACAGGAAAGGATTTGACATCTTCCTGCAAGGTTTCATAACTCTGAAGCAAATACTTAACTGAGAAAATGCCCATGTTAAAGTTAATCATGAACGCATATGTGACAAGCCACATAATAACATGCTCTACCAAAAACGGGGTAAAGACACTGACTCACTTGGTTTAAATATACATGCGAGTCAACAGGAAATAGTTGAAAAGCTAGCATGTATAGTTCGTTACGTGAAAGAAAAGGCGCATGCATATGCTTGCAAACGCTACAATTAAAGAGCTTAAAACTAGTCCCATAATCTTAAGGTGGTAAGGGCATCATGGCATGTCCATGCAAGAAAAGGCGCATGCACATACGCCCGCTAACACTTGAGAAAGCTTAAAAAAAATGTTGGTCCCATAATCTGTAAGGGCAGTACCTGGGGCATCATGGGGTGATGGAGTCCCATAGTCTTGTGGTATTAAGAGCAGTGTGTGGGGCATCATGGGGTGATGGAGTCCCATAGTCTTGTGGTATTGAGCAGTGTCTGGGGCATGGCATGGACGGCAGAGCCTATCCCTCACCATCTTAACTTTTCCTGATCTGTATTGGTTATTCTACTCAAAGGTGAAGAGAGAGGGTTTTTAAACTGTCAAAATCTGACCCCAAGATATGTTCACACTTTGGACCATCAGATCTGCTCTGATTGACTGCATCTGTTTCTTAAAAAGCTTTGGGGGGGGGGGGGGGGGGGGGGGGGGGCATTATAAATGGTAATGAAAATGAGTATGTTTCAGTGACTTTTTACTTTGTCTGGGAACATTATCATCACTATTATTAGAAAAAATACTTGAATAGTGCCTGTCCTTGGTTTAAGACCAAGCTCCAAGCGCTTTACAATCCACACTTGTACACAATGGGTAGAGCCAATTGAGAAACTCTTTGCTGGCCTATTCAGTCTGGTTTAGAAACTCTTTGCTGGCCTATTCAGTCTGGTTTTTGTTCATGTCTTCATTCGTCCAGTGCATTTTATGTGCATACGCGTCATCTATACCAACATCCAAACTGCCTCCTTTTCCAAAAGTTGGTGAGGGGACTTTGTGTGTGTGTAAAGTGTTATGCGTGTCTTACATGTGGAGCCTCGACTGATGTCTCATTACACAAACTTTACAGGAATTGGGGTCAGAACCAGTGTTAACTCTTGAGGGGAAAATTCTGCTGTACCAAAACACTTGGGCAGCCCCATGACCATGAGTCTGGTGCTTCACTGAGCCATTCCAGCCCTAAACAAGGGTGAGACAGTCTGACCTGAGGATCATGGGATCCATTCAACAGGTGAACACAAGGTCCCGAGGTCTGCTCTCCCAAATCGGAGGAAAGTTAACAGAATTGGATGAATCATATAACCCAAAATTTACAATATATAATAAATGAAAGATGGAGATGAAAACTAAAGACAAAGTTTAAAGAATCTCAAGTGTCAGTTCAGCTTCTCTTGTAAAAATCCACTTCTTGGTAGATAGGAACAACATAAGCGTTTTAAGGGGTTAGAGGTCAAAGGAGACATCTTTCCAAAATGAGACTGTAATGCTCTAGTCTCTGATTGGTAGGAGGATCCCTCGGCATTCTCACTACCATTCTCTTGGCAGCCAAATTTCTTAAATAGAAAAACAAAAAAACTCAATCTACATACTGCAGTGACTGTGTGAAAACAACCTGGCTAGCTGTTGTTCACCAAAGGTTTACTGTGTGGTAGAGATGATTTTAATTCAATGCATGTTTAATACTGATGGGAAAGGTAGTAAAACCCTGCATGCTTGATCCATTCCTTACCACCACCACCCCCCCCCCCCCCCATCACTGGGACTTGCTTATGGATGTTTTTTTTCCTGTAGTATTTAATTCATTATCAACCTGGAGAGCTTCATCAGATAGTGAACATCATCTATAATGAAGTGGTCATACTAGTTTTGTGGACTGCAAACAGTATTGAATATAGCAATTTGCTCTTTCTTCTTGCATGCAGGAAGCCCCCCCCCCCCCTTTTTTTTTTCCATAGAAAAGAAACTCATCTTGATCTGGAGGGCATAAACACCTCACATGCTGTTTTTTTCAAAAGTTACTGAAAACTGTAAACCATTTATCTGACAACAATTTTGTCCTCACTGGAATATCAGTTTGAAAGTAGTTGGCAGAAGAAGAGCACCTTTTCATGGCTTGTCTTCCTAGCTTAAATCTTCACTGGAACACACTGAATAGGAGGTACATTCACCTGTATGCTGAGCAGGACAGGACAGAAGGTGCACCCTGTGTTCAACAAGATCAAGAAAAGTGTCAAGATTTTTCTTCTGCAGTCATTTTTTTTTTGGTTGTCAGATCTGCAGTCCCAGTCCTTGGTCTTGAAGGCTGCCCCAAAGCTGCATCTGCAGTTCTGCACCCTCTGGCCAGTTATGAGGCTTAGCTGCAATACAGCAAAACAAAATCTGGCTATGTTCCTAGCAGGATGGGGCAGGGTAACAGGTGGCATGGTTATCTCCACTGAAATACCCCGTATGTCCAATGACAGGGAGCATCATATGATCAAGAGCCGTGCCATAAGCTCCTAGCCATGGGGAAAGATACCCAGTGAATAAACCTTCCTTGTGCTCACAGGGCAGGACTTTTCAGTCTTGAGCTAAGGGAGAAGCCCCTCTGCAGAAAAAAAAAACTTGACCCCACCTGTGTCAGCTAAAGCACAGGTTTCTGGGATAAATTGGGCACTCGCGCATCAACAATTATGGTTATGCGTAACCAAGACATAAAACATAGGGAATCCTGTTTACCTACAGAAGAGTGTATGTGCAGGCGGTCAGACAAGTGAGGTACTGCTGTGCAAATAAACTGTAAAAGGGGTGAATGACATGATTCTTAACACTATTGTCTGCTAGACTGGGTGAACCCTGTATGGAAATTATTCATGCCCACTCTAAACGGTTGGGCAGGCATTCTCTATTTTGATGACTTACTGATGGCATTCCTCAAAGACAAGATCGTCTCCACTATTTTTTTGTGTGTGAATATTTGGTGCCAAGGTTCATTGACAAAGTTCTCAATGTAACTAGTCATGATGGTTGAGCATCAGACTCCAATAGAGGCAAATCACTGTGGACATTGTGGGCCAATTTCGGTTTGCAGCGAGTCCACACAAATTTAAATGGATCAGCTTAAGAGAGGTGACTCTGTCAGTATTGCCGTCATGTCAAGGACACAGCAAACCTCTTGGTTGATTAAACAGGCCTGCTGCTTAAAACCGAGCTTCATGACATTTCTTCAGCCCATTAAGCAATGCTGTCATAGCTATGGCCGTTTCCCCCCCTGCATCCCTTCTCTCCCCATTCACTCCCTCTTCTAACCAATTACATCCCCACCTTCCATCAAACTTCTAGAAAACATTTTGATATGAAATTAATCAAATAAAACAATAAGATGGTGGTTCCACATTTTATTGCGAGCAACCTTCACATGACAAACGTTCTGTAGGGATAAGCACTGTCCTGGCAGTTACAGGAGTTTTTTCAGAAATTCTCAAACTTCAGTTCAGGATCTGGGAATGAGTGGGAGGTAAATGATGGTCTGTCTCCACGAGCGCCTTCCCCTCTGGCTAAACACGCACACGCCCACACATACTGAGAGTCCACATCACAGGGAATTGACGATTCTTCTCTTGCGTTTTTCTGTGATGTACTCCTCCATCTTCTGGTGGCCGTCATGGGAGGAGCATAGTAGTGTTTCGGAGGCTGGCCTTCTCTCACACGTACAAAGTAATTCACATAGCGATAGTGGACTATGCCATAGCGTGGACCCATGTGCTTGCGAAGACCTTTCACGACCCTTCCTTTGCCAACAAATGAATCGCCTGCAACAAGATATAATGATCAACCGGCTGCAGATACTACTAGATGATCTTGTCAAAAAAGATCGATCTACAGAAGCTGAATTAGCATAACTGACGTGAAGCTGCTCCGTCATAAATGTGGATGTGATTCACTTCAGTGACAGACATACAGGGTTCGTACAGCATTTTCACAAAAATATACATGACTTTATGAATCTATTTTCCAGTCAGTAATTAGATGTGTATATCCAAACCTGATGTATCACTGCAAAGCAAATGGAATCAATTTTGAAAACTTAAATGATGTAAAGTCACACTGTAACACCTGCAAACGAATGTGCATGTCCTGACACACACAGGAATTTATGACATGACTTGGATTAAAGTACTAGTAAATGCAATTTAGCCTTTCCAAATAAATTTTTATGTAGAACATCATCAAAATTGATCATGTTCATTTCATAACGCTACATCTTTTACATTGTGATAGGCAAGAATACAAGGAAACGGTTAAAAAACAAACAAAAAAACATTGAAAACTTGAAAATCTCTAAAGACTTCCAGACTAAGTCATCAACCATGGATCAAATTACAATATGAAAATTCTGCAAGTGATGCAGAATGCAGGAAATGCAGCCATTTGTCGTTATCAGAACGACATAGGAAAAAGTTACCAACCTGTTATATCACCAGTAAACCATGCTATCACTAAAACACGGCAATAACACACACGCGCACACACACACACACACACAAACATGAAAAGAAAAGAAGAAAAAAAAAAGTGAATGATCTGAGAGCACACCCAGTAATATCCTGTGATGACATGAAGGATTGATGAAACTGATGACCACGGCTGTCATCAAGATCACAAGTGAGGGCTTTGTGCTGGTGTTTTGCCACTTTTGGTGTTTTTGACACACACACAAACGTGCGTGCACACATACACAAGCGTGCACACATGCATGCACACACACACTCCTGCATACGCATACACATTATGCATACACACATGCGCTCATGCACACACAAGTCCATGCCCACACATCAATACACACACATGTACATTCACTACTATCGATTTAAAACAGGCACAACTAATGTTGGGTAGGCACTCAAGCTCTGACCAGCGTGTTGAGCTAATGCGTAGGTCAGACATCAAAGTTGTAGCCATGAGACCCTCTTCTTAAATTCTCTCATCTTAGTCAGTAATCTATGTATCCATCAGCTTTAAAATATGGGCAGTGTGGTCTCCAAACTTAGGGGATGTGGTGCAGCATATATGGACTAGTCCGCATGCAGTGACGTCTCCTTGATGAAACTGATGTTTGACGTTAGTGTTGTTTCTTCAACGTGCCACTTCAGAGCTTCCCCACCCATTGTGGGGAAAAATTTGGCGGTTTTAAAATTTCAAGTTCCCGTTTTCCAAAGATCATCTTGTTCTTGACAGGTGCTTCCAGCCACTTCTGAACAGATCAGTATTTCTCATCTTCCAGCCACAGTGCTGCAACAGCATTTTTCTCCTTTGCAGCTCAGCTTCTTTGACATGTGCCTGCAATGGCTGGCTAATACTTAAAAAACACCCTGCATCTTTGGGCCAGAACCACATAATACTCGTAATGTTAACAAACATAAGAGATTGTGTCCCAAGTAGTGTGTGCATAACATGGAACTCGTTGCAGAGTTTTCTGTTTTTTCCTTGATTGCAGCTGCTACTTGTCCAGAAACTGCCAGCATCTTTTTGGCAATTTTATTGTACATGATCAACGTCTCCAACTTTTAGCCTATAAAAAAGAATTGCCTAACTTTCCAGTGACTGGACAAGGCTCCTGTCTTTTCCCCGACTCGTCCCCTGTTTTCTGTTGTTCCTGATCTGGATACACCATGTAGACCAACATACACACAGACACAGACACAGACAATCTATGACAACTCACAGATCCACAAGTTGGACTTGAACTCTACATTGTGGTCCCTCACTGCCATCTCCTCCGCTTCCTCCAGGACCTAAAACAGATTCAGCATGATTACTGGCGCTGGAA
>JADBJO010016849.1:0-39366 GCA_016801955.1 Conus betulinus | reverse complement strand
TGAACTGTCAACAGATATAAACACAAAACAGTTTATAAGTGTGAATAAAAAATAAGGCGATATACGATGGTTTCACGTTTCACAAAAACATAATAATAATACATACAAATAAAGAATTAAATTTCCGGTGTAAACATAAAAACGGCTAACTAAAACGGGAAAGATATAAAACCTAAGGAATGTATCTTTCCAAAACCCAACTAAGGTATTTTTTCCCAAAACTAATTTGTTTTCGAAAATGGCTATCAATTTGGAATTTAAAAAAAAAAAAAAAAAAAAAAAACAAATGAAGTTCAATGCTAGACTCTTGTTTCTTTCCCTAGGAAAGGAAAAACAATACTATTTTTTTTTGTGCAAATAAATTATTTAAAGTTTGAGTTATTAAATGCTCTTGTTAGTCTTTCTTTCTTGCTTGATTTCAAATGAAATTCACACAACGAATGTATCGTCTTTTACGATAAATGAAAATGAATTTGCAAAAAACAAATGGAATCGCAAACAATTAAAAGGAGGGGGAGAAACACAAACCAGCGGAAATCCTACCTAGAAGATGAAAATATTGAAAAGAAAACCATATAAACTTCTTGTAAAGGAGGAATAGAAATGTTGAAAAAGGGGATGAAAAGTAAATGAAAGGATACACAGGTTCGGAATAGTGAGATTAAATCAAGAAAAAGCAAAAGGGGCCCTCAGACTGCACCCTAGTGGTCACGTCTCCCGTCTCCCGTGAGACCTGGAGACTGGGGGGGGGCACGGGGGGGGGGGGGGGGGGGGGGGGGGATTATACACAATATACACAACACTATATATAGTAATAATACAAAAAATGCAATCAATAAATGCACAATCACCCAAAAGAAAGAAAATATCACAACACAAAACTTAAAAAAAAAAAAAAAAAAAAAAATGATAATCAAAAGAAAATATTTATTAGGAGGAGTTTTTCCCCGCACTTGTCAACCTCTGTCCTGTTGAAGGAGGCAAGGTCGGTTCGAACTCTGGGAAGAGGGGACTGTTTGAAATGAAACGATAGGACAGAGAAAGAAACAAAAACAACAACAAAAAAATAAAACGTAATAAGGGGCGATCACGGCTGCTCCCACTCTTGAACTAGTCGCTCAACGTAGCGAAAAGCGGTGGGGCTCACCGATCTGCGAAAAGGGCAAATAGGGATGGTGGTACGGCTGCTCCCACTCTTGAACTAGTCGCTCAATGTAGCGAAAAGCGGTGGGGCTCACGATGCGATCTGGAAAAGGACAAATAGGGACGATGGTGATACGGCTGCTCCCACTCTTGAACTAGTCGCTCAATGTAGCGAAAAGCGGTGGGGCTTACCGGTCGGGGGGTGGGGCGGGGGGACGGGGGGGTCGGTAGGCGGTGGGGCTCACCGATCTGGTAAAGGACAAATGGGGGGGGGGGGGGGGTCGCTCAATGTAAGGGACAAACAAAAGTAAAACAAACAAAGCAAATCAAATCTCAGAGTCAGAAAAAGCAGAGAGAGGTCCTCACTCGCACTGAAAAATTCTCTCACGCACACAAATAGAAAAGAAAAACAAATGCAAACATTATACGCAATAAGTAATTTAAACCAATTTCTTTTTTTTTTCATCAGAGACGCGAGTGTACAGACAGAAATGTTTATTCAATTTTTTTCTTTCCTCAACCCCCTGAGGGTACAAATCAAAATCCTTTCCTCCCCCGAGGGCACAAATACATTTTTTTTTTTTTTTTTTTTTACCAGGGGGGAAAAAACGATGCTAGGTACGTACGGGTCACCACCGTCACTCTTGCACCAAACGCGCACATGACAGAATTTTTTTTCTTCTCCCCCGCAATCCCTCCAGTCAACCAAATTACCTTACTAAATGAATTGAACAATTTCGACAACTCTTCATCCACTCCAGTACCTTATTAAATGAAATGAACAATTCCGACAACGTTCATCACACTCCAGTATTTATCAAACAAATTCTATACATCTCTCTCTCTCTCTCTCTCTCTCTCTCTCCACACAGAGATATATCAAGTTACGAATTAATATGAAGAAAGACTTGCTAGATTCCACCTCCTTGCTGGAGAAAGAATACACACATCCTCCAAGAATATAAAGTCATGGCCTTTTACACAACATTGGCCCAAGATCCAGACCAGGAACCAGCCGCCGTGGCGAAGTGGTTAGCGTCGCGGACTTCGGCTGGGAGGTCGTGGGTTCGAATCCCATCAGAGTCATGTGGGTTTTTCTGCCCCGACCGGCTCCTACCCAGAGTTGAATTTGCTGCGGACTCATTTGGGAAGACTGGGAACACACAGTCGAGTTTCATCCACTTAATGGATGCGTTTCTGAGAGAGTGTTGCTCAAATTTCCTGACCAATACTGCAGGTGCCTGTGTCTCTCGGGCCTGGGTGACGCCGGGATATATTATGAAAGGAGGCATAGAGAACAGCCCTGTCATGTAGTCTCAGACCGAAATAGAAATCCGTAGCATCATCTTAATCATCCTCATTCTCATCGATCGATCAGCATTAAAAAAAAAAAAAAGTCTCAAGTTTCTGCGGCCCTTCATGCCCTGCTCTCATGGTGACCTCAATTTCGATGTCCTCTCCACGTCTGTGGCCTTGGTTTAGTTCCGTCGGGGTTACCGGTATCGGCGAGTCCAGGGGGGGCTGTCGTTGGACGGACGTGGTGGCGCCCTCCGGGAGAGCTCACTCACGCTGGCTCCACGACTAAAATTTTTTTAATCATTGTCAGTAGGGGGCTTAGTAGGTGGTGTCCTGCGTATGTTAGATCAGAACAGGCGCCACTGAACACCACCGAAATGACTCGGCAGCAGTGCAGTGTCTCCTCCGGTGGGTTTCCTCTTGACGACTTGACATAAACTGCTCCCTGTGGATTGCCGGGCCGGGGGCTGCGGCGGGGCCGATCGGGCTGTGGCTGTGGACGTGGTGCCGGAATGAGCAGCGTGGGTGCACTGCCTCTAAGGTGCGCAGAGGTTGAGAAAGCAAAAAAAAAAAAAAAAAAAAAAAAAAAAAAAAAATCATCCAGACCAGGTGAAATAAACAATTCATACCATCATGTTGCCATACTTACATCGGAAAAAGTGCTCGCCCCATACCGTCATGATGCCCTGCCCACATCAGAAAAAAGCGCTTGCCCCTTGAACTCTCCAGTCACTGGGGGAACGATGAGATCGACTTCTTTTCTATTGGTGTGTTTCCCCACACCATGGCCATCTTTAAAAACCCGTCTCAGCACTTGGGAAACAGATGCCGTCGCAGCATCAGAGGAGAAATAGCTGACGGGGTGAAGGGTGAAGGGCTGAAACACAAACAAGGTTCGTGTAAGTAACCTGCTTCCCATTTAATATATGAATTCTTTCTTTGTCTCTTCTCTTCAGGTTTTCACCTGTACCTTTCCCCAACTATCTATGGCTCACCTGGTAATGACTGGTCAGCGGTGAGGACCCCTTGACCAACGTCCAGACAGGTTCGAGTCTTTAGGCCATCTCCTGGCTAAAACCAATCCTTTCCTCCCTCCTCCTAGCGAGTGCATATTCAGTGTTCAAACACATGACCAGCACCTTACTAGCCCTTATTAAACAATCTCTCAATGGTCACTTTCACCCAATGACCAATCCTCGTCTGTTTCACCGAGTAATCCTCACAGTTATCCAATTCTTTCCTCCCTCCTCCTAGCGAGTGCATATTCAGTGTTCAAAACACATGACCAGCACCTTACTAGCCCTTATTAAACAATCTCTCAATGGTCACTTTCACCCAATGACCAACCTTGTCTATTTCACCGAGTTAAAACCTCACAGTTATCCAATTCTTTCCTCCCTCCTCCTAGCGAGTGCATAGTCAGTGTTCAAAACACATGACCAGCACCTTATTAGCCCTCATTAAACAATCTCTCAATGGTCACTTTCACCCAATGGCCAACCCTTGTCTATTTCACCGAGTGATCCTCACAGTTATTGGGGACGCCCGCTACACTAGTCAAGCCACATGAATATTCTTCCTTTTTAGATGTGACATGGGGAAATGATTCATATCACTAGACTAAATGTGATGGAGCGTCACATGCCTTGATGTGAGACTACGTCACATGACACGTCTCTTTTTCTCCTTACTGTTTTGTTGCAAGGCGATCTTTATTATCATTATTATTATCATTATTATTATAATCATTGCGAGTCACTTCATGTTTGTTCACATTATCATTTAGTAATATTACTGTTTAGTTCATCAATATTATGTTTTATTACTATTATCATGTTAAGTATTATGTGTTTATCATTACTACTATGTCATTTTTATCATTGTTATTATGTTATTATTCTTATTATTAGACTCAATTCTTTCAACCCCAGAAATCTCAGGCGTATACTGGGCATCTCCCAGCAAGACAGGGTGAGCAACACAGAAGTCCTGTCTCGCGCTGGCCTCCCTTCCATGCATACCCTGCCGAGACGGCGTTGGTTGCGTTGGCTGGAACATGTAATAATTATCGTTATTACTATCATTATTGTCATTGTGTTTGTTATTACCTATTAATTCTATTGTTTATTATCAGGTTTATTACTGCCGTTATGTTTTTCATTATTAACAAGTTTATCATAATCATTTTGTATTTTTTCTTTATGTCTGTTTTAATTATCACCTTAATGTTTATCATGTTTGTTATTGTTATCTTCATTATTATTACGCTGATTATGTTCATTATGCGGATTATGTGTTTTGTAATTTATTATCAATTTTTGTTTTAGTTTTTTAGGCCCACCACCCCCCCCGCTTTGCTATTTTCCCCCCTTTTTTCGGCCGTTCTTTCCCTTACTCTTTTTTGTTTCAAGGCGGTCTTTTTACCATTATTTTTGTTATTATCGGTCTTTTTATTATTTGTTTTGTTTCTTATTTTTTTCTTGATTATCATTATTAGTAGTATGTTTTTATTTATTATTGTTTTTTTTTGTTTGTTATTATTATCATGTTAAGTGTTAAGTTTATAATTAACGTAATTGTTTATTATGCTCATTATTAGGTTATTATATTGTTTGTTTGTTATCTTTATTAATTCTGTTGTTTCTTATCAGGTTTATTACTGCTGTTGTTTTTCAGGTTTTTCATTATCATTTTATTTTGTTATTTTTATGTTTATTATAATTATCTTAATGTTCTTCGTGAGTAGGTTATGTTTCATTATGCGGATTGTTATGTTTTGTAATCATGTTTATCATCAAGTTTTTTTTTTGTTGCTTGCTTTTTTTTTTTTTTTTTTTTTTTAGCCCCCCCCCCCCCCCCCCCCCCCCCCCCCCCCCCCCCCCTTTTTTCGCCTTTCTTTCCCTTACTCTTTTTTGTTTCAAGGCGGTCTTTCTTCTTCTCCTCCTTCTTATCATCATTGTTATTATCAATGTGTGTACGTTTGTTTCTTGATTATCATTATTAGTAGTATGTTTTGTTCATTATTATTGTTTATTATCATGTCAAGTATTATTAAGTTTGTTATTATTATTATTATTATGCTCATCTGGTTTAATTCCTTCATCTTCAGAAGCCTCAGACGTATACTGGGCATCTGCTGGCGAGACAGCGTGACCAACGAAGAAGTCCTGTCTCGCGCTGGCCTCCCTTCCATGTATACCCTGCTGAGACGGCGTTGGTTGCGTTGGCTGGGCCATGTAATATTATTATTATTATTATTGTCGTTTGTTATTATCTTTATTAATTCTGTTTCTTATTATCAGGTTTATTACTGCTGTTGTTTTTCAGGGTTATTATCATTATTATTTTGTTATTTTTAATTATATTTTATTTATTTTTATTATGTTTGTATAATTACCACCTTAATGTTTATTATGTTTGTTATTGTTATCTTCGTATTTCGTTGATTATGTTCATTATGCGGATTGTTATGTGTTTTGTAATCATGTTTATTATCAATTTTTGTTCATTATGCGGATTGTTATGTTTTTTGTAATCATGTTTATTATCAATTTTTTTTGTTTGTTTTTTAGGCCCTCCACCACCCCCGCCTTTGCTATTTTTTTTTTGCCTTTTTCGGCCTTTCTTCCCCTTACTTTTTGTTTCAAGGCGGTCTTTCTTCTTCTTCTTCTTCTTCTTCTTATTATTATCATTGTGTGTATGTTGTTTTTCTTGATTATCATTATTAGTAGTATGCTTTGTTCATTATTATTGTTGTTGTGTTATCATGTCAAGTATTATTAAGTTTTTTATTATCATTATTATTTTGTTTATTATGCTCATTATTAGATTTAATTCCTTCCACTTCAGAAGCCTCAGGCGTATACTGGGCATCTGCCGGCGAGACAGGGTGACCAACGAAGAAGTCCGGTCTCGCGCTGGCCTCCCTTCCATGTATACCCTGCTGAGACGGCGTCGATTGTGTTGGCTGGGCCATGTAATCATTTTTTATTATTTTTGTCATTGTTTGTTATTATTTTATTAACTCTGTTTTTTGTTATTATGTTTGTTATGTTTTTGTTACCATTATCATGTTTATCATTGTCATGTTTACTGTTATGTTTTATAATTACTGGTATGTTTTCTTATATTATTTTTTTTTTTGTTATGCTTTGTTAGGCCCAATTCCTTCCACCTCGGAAGGCTCAGGTGTATACTGGGCATCTCCTGGCGAGACAGGGTGACCAGCACAGAAATCCTGTCTCAACGCGGTGGCTTCCCTTCCATTATACCCTGCTGAGACGGCGTCGGTTGCGTTGGCTGGGCCATGTTATCATTTTCATTATTCTATTTTTTATGTTATTTTTTCCTTATTATTAGCATGGCCGCCCATTATTAAGCCGAGATACAAAGACTTTAGCAAAGAGAGACACGAAGGTGCTTGAAATCAATACCGAGTTCTGAAAGGACCTCAGAGCAGACAGCAACAGGTGGGGAAGCACTCACAAGAAGAAACAGCTGCAGATTGGCGAAGAAGAAAAACTGACTGCTGCTGCAGCAGAAAAATGAGCCCGCAGAAGAGAATGACAGCCAACAAACGGTGTCAACATACAGATGCAACCATTGTATATGAGAATGCAACTCTCGTATCTCTCTCTACAGCCACAGGCGGCGCTGTGGGGGCAAGATTAGGTAATTGTTGCTTATAGCCCACCGACCGCAAAGGGCCACATCAGGGCTGTCACCACGTTAAAAATCAACTCAAGTCATTCATTTATTATTGCAACTCTTTATATCGAAAAACCCATCCTTCAAGTTTGGAAAAAATCTTTCCACTGTAGCATCTCAGATCCGATGAAAAAGAATTGTCTCGCTCTTTCAAGAGCTCAACGATCGCGTCAGACGGAACATCTCCGAACAGGGTTTTCACGGAATCTGCTGTATTATTTTGTTTCTCACATCGTGCAAGTGTGCTGGCGGTAAACAGGTTGACAGACTGACATACAGGCACGCAAGCAGACGGATACGTTTACTGCTGCGTAGTTCACTCTGTACGCTGCAGTAAGTTATCACACTAAGTGGCTTATCGCACGGTGTGCACGTTGGAATTTGCTGCATCCAGGAGACAGACAGGCAGGCAGAGACAGACATTCAGACAGAGACCGACACAGACAGACATACCGACAGAGAAACAGAGAACTCAGACAGACACAGACAGAGAGACGTTGTTGACAGGCAGAGAGACACACACAGAAACAGATTTTAGCACAGTAGTATACAAAGGTACTAAGTGGCTTATCCCACGGTATGCACTGTGGAATTTTCACATCCATTCACAGAAAAACAGAGAAAGACAGACGAGAGCGACACCCACACACAAGTCTGCAAAACAGCTTTCAGACAGAAACATCTCAGATCCGAAACAGAGAGAACTCTTTCAGAGACAACGAAAGATTTATACACAGTAGTATACAGATGTACTAAGTTTTATCGCACGGTATGCACTGTGGAATTTTCACATCCAGGAGACAGAAAAACAGAGAAAACAGACAGAGAGACTGACACACAGGCACACACAGACACACAGAAAACAGACAGGGAGAGACAGCAGAAACAGAGACACAGACAGACACACAGATTTATAACACGCTTATAATAGATGTACACTAAGGGGCTTATCGCACGGTATGCACTGTGGAATTTCTGCATCCAGGACACAAACAGGCAGGCACAGAGAAAGAGAGAGACAGAGACAGAGACACACACAGACAGAAAACAGACCGGAGAGACAACAGAAACCGAGAAAGACAGAGACAAAGAGAGACAGAAACAGACAGGACAGGCAGAGAGACACAGACACAGAGAGACAGATTTATACACAGTATTATACAGATGTACTAAGTGGCTTATCGCACGGTATGCACCGTGAAATTTTTACATCCAGGAGACAGACAGGGAAACAGAGACAGAAAAACAGAGAGACGACACAGAGACAGAAACAGAGAGAGAAACAGACAAAGACGGACAGAAACAGACAGAAACAGACAGAGATAGCGACACACAGAGGCAGACAGATTTACACACAGTAGTATACAGATGTACCAAGTGGCTTATCGCACGGTATGCACTGTGGAATTTTTACATCCAGTAGACCGAGAGAAAAACAGAGACAGGCAGACTGATAGAGCACACACACAGACACACACAGCACAGACAGGAAGACATACGGCCGGCCAACCCGACGGACAGATCCACCAACCGACCGGCAGAGACAACCAATGGATAACAGGCAAACAGATATACAGACAGTACCAAAGGGAATTATCACAGACAGACAGACTGTGACAGGGAGACAGGGCAGAGACGAGGGCAGTGTGTGAAGACAATCTGAAGAGTAGCACAAAACAGAAAAAAAACTTGCACGAAACTTCGGGAGACGACGAACAGATTTGTAGACAGAGCGCGCTATAACTGACAGAGAACACACCTACACACTCACAACAGAGAACACAAACAGCAACGCCGACCACACACACACACACACACACACACACACACACACGTGTACAGAAAGGGTTTATGAAGCTTACAAAAACTTGGTTCTTACTAAATACAATACCTCACTCCAAATTGCTCTGCTGTGACAAATCCCAGTCAGCTACTTTTTCTTCCAGCAATGCGACTAAAATTGGAAAGATTAGACAGATCAATCGGCCAACGTAAACGTTCTTCAAAAAAATAACCGAAAACTTGAATCCCTGTTTTACACACTTAAGCTAAACGCTTTCCGACACAAATTTATACAAAAATTTAAATTGCATCTGCGGAGCAGTTGAAAGTTTCACAACCCAGCATCTTCTTTTTTACTGCGCATATTTCAAAAAGGAAAATCCTGACTGCCTGCGACTTGATGGCACGTGTATTTTCCAGAACTTACCAGGTCTTGTTTCTTTTGTTAAGGCCTTGATGATTAGTCCAGTGGGCTCTTTTTTTTAACAAGTGTTCCGACAGATATGAGCGCTTAACATTTTGGTTATAACCAGATATCCTGTACTCCTTAATGTTTTAATACATGCTTTGGGCTAATGTTAATTGTAAAGAATTTTGTATGAATCACTATATATAGGGCAACTGGTTGTCACAAAAATCTGATCGGTATCAGAAAACACACGCGCGCGCGCTCAACACACACACACACACACACACACGCATATACACGCATGCGCGCGCAAGAGCGCGCGCGCATGCATACAGCGCGCTACTTCCCTACGGTCTAAAATCACTTTATGTGACTCACAACAAATAACAACGAACGAACACACACACCGACACACACACACACACACTGATATTGATTTTTCTATTGATTTTGCTTTGAAAGTTACTTTCTGCTTGATTTGTAGTGCAGTCAGGTATTTGCTTTAATCTGATATATTGATAGTGTGTGTAGGTTTGTTTTATTCGTTTGTGTAATTGTTTTGTGATATTACACCACCCTCCGCTCACTCCCAGCCCCACCCCGTCCCTCCCCTACCTACACACACACACACACACACACACACACACACACACACACACTTGTAAGCAACATGAACAAAAACTATCTCCCTATTTGCCCCTCTATCTCTCCTTTCTTGTTTAATATCACAGTTTTTGAAAAGACGTAAAAAAATTAAAGTACTACTCCTACTACACACACATACACACGCGCACGCACGCACGCACCAATGCGCACGCACGCACACACACACACACACACACACACACACGACTAAATCGAACAATGAAAGGGATGCGCTTTTGCATTAGCTTTTCTCTCTCTCTCTCTCTCTCTCTCTCTCTCTCTCTCTCTCTCTCTCTCTCCTCTCTCTCTCTCTCTCTCCCCTGTCTCTCTCTCCCTCTCCTCTCTCTCTCTCCTGTAAATGCTACTACAGATGTATAAATTTTCACATCCACAGATGTAAAGCGTTCTCTTTCTCTTTTTCTATCCTCACGATTAATTCAGAATTTTTCTTCCAAAATACGGTGTCACAAAGATAATGGGAAATCACACACACACACACACACACACACACACACTCTCACACTCACTCTCTCTCTCTCTCGCGAAGGCTATGAAAGAAAGAAAGAGGACGCGGTCAGACATGACAACAAAGACAATGACGTACAAAGACAGTGACGTACAAAGACGAAACGAACAATCCTAGTGCGTGCTGCAGGCTTCCGTAAGCATTCCCTTAAATGTGCGGCTCTTCGGGTACTGCTCAACTCGCCAGTGCTTACAACGTAAGCCACTTTGAAAAAAAAAAACGAGTGAAGTGAAACGATAGCTACGTTTCCGGTGGCTCCAGATCATGAAAGTCAGGAGCCCGGCAAACCGTAATAGAAAAAAGCAGGAAAAAAATGTGTGAAATTTACACTTACTGAGACTGACCAGTGTAGCCAGCTGGATGTTCATTGTAATTTACATCGTCAGGCGAAACTGGAGGTACTGACCACCAAACTAACCAGGACAAAAGTAGCTTTTGAATTTATGATTTTTTTCCACACCAGCGTTACATTTTTTTGCCGACTTGAACTTGTTACCCGAAGAAAACCAATTTCATGTTCAGAACTTGAAAGTACAGCATGGAGAAAACTATTCGTAATGTACTCACCGAATGCCGCTTGCCGCTGCCGCTGTTCGTAATGTACTTACCGAATGCCGCCTGCAGGTGCCAGGATGTCACGTGACGGGAAATGACGATCGGGACAGCGCCACAGGAGCTGCAAGGTGGTTAAGCTCCTCCTACCCCAACCCTAATCCTACCCCACCCTAATCTACCCCTTCTATTTCTACCCCCCTCACGACATATCAATGACAAAACTTAGTGTGCCGAGATGTGCATGTCACTTAAAAAGCTGTGTAGCGTAAGCAACATATCATGGCTAATCTGCAGTGCGTGTGTAACAGGATAGCTTTCATTGAATGATACTAACACGTTTAACTCTCTCTAGTCACAGGGGTAACATTCATTTGAATGATACAACACGTTTAACTCTCTAACATGGGGTCATTTGAATGGCTATACATAATGATACACGTTTAACTCTCTAGCATGGGGTGCATGTCACAGAGAGTATGGCTAACATTCATTTGAATGATACTAACACATTTAACTCTCTAGCATGGGGTGCATGTCACACAGTATGGCTATTACTCATCAGAATGGTGATAACATGTATCAGACTATGCTAACACTCATAAAATGTGTGCTCATACCCAATAGACTTTACTAAAATGCATACGAGAAGCTAACACGGTCTACAAAAGGCAAGTCGAACAGTGCCAGAATATATGTTTGTGCATGCGGCAGAGAATGCTTACGGAATGATCCTCTAAATCTGGGTGACAGACACCCTTCAACTCGCAACATACGTCCAGGTGGCAACAAATCTTCCAGTCAAAAATGTATCCGTACGGCTGGACACAACGTCGGAACCCACCGAAAGAGAAACATGGAAAGAAAGAAAGAAATCAACATTAAAAAAAAAATTATACTTCGACGTTTAAGAATGACCTTATAAAGCATGGAAAATACGTACATTAGATTTTCGGGTCGATCGCACTGTCGTTACATCTGAAAATTTTCAGTCTTTTTTTCGTTTTTTTTTTTTTTTTTTAATTCCCCCCCCCCCCCCCCCCCCCCCCCCCCCCCCCCCCCCCCCCCCCCCCCCCCCCCCCCCCCCCCCCCCCCAAAACTGGAAACTGGCACCTTGCCACAATGCATGTATATTTGAGCACGTGATTTCCGGCTCACTTTCCAACTTTTGTTGGTTCGTTGGTTTGCGTCTTTTCCTCTTAATCTCTCTCCCCACCAATGGTCCAGCATGTTGTCGAGTTGAAAGTTAGGAAAAGGACAAACATTTGAAGTAATGGCCATAAAAAGCTCACATCAGTGAGCACGGAATAACAGATAAAGCCGACCTCCACATTGGTCACGTGCATTACCAGTTAGGCCCCCTGATGTGAACCTTTTAAAGAACCATTTTTGTATCAAGTACTTACCGATAGAAGCTTGTGTGTCAACCTCACTCTCACTCTCACCATCGTCGTCGTCGCGTCGTCGTCTTCGTCGCCGTCCACACTTCATTAAAGATTTACCGGCGGTTGGGCGAACGACCGGGCAGTCATTCACCTCAACGCCTTTGTCCTTCAGTCACAGGGAGGCAGGGCGCAACCAGTCCATTCTTTGACAGTGTCTTCTTGAGCAGGACATTCGTGCACTACTCGCTTTCTAGCCTAACCAGTGTTGAAGTACCGAACACAGAGTTCCTCGCTGCACATTGAAACTTCGCAAGTTGCAGGCGTGCCACCACCATTAAGAATCGTCGTTTTCGCTACCCGTCTGATATGACGCTGTTCTCCGTGTGTCTGTCGCCTTAGTGTCAGATAATCCCTCTACCGTCCCTCGTCTCGGACGGTTATATGGCCGTTTACCATTATCACTGGATGCGCGTTTAGCGCGAATGAAGCTCACAAGTTAAAATGTTTTGTGATAAAAAGTGGACCATTGCTAACCATTGTACAGTAATAAATCAGATTTTTGACCGCAGATCTGTAAACAATGCAAAATGTCTTTGTGGATGCTTTTAGATTTTAAAAAAAAAAAAAAAAAAAAAAACAAAAACAACCTACAATGTTTCGTTGGTTTGTGTCTTTTCCTCTTCATCTCTTTTGCTTCACACATTGTACAGTGAATAATATGCAGAAATTCTTTTGACTGCTACACACATCGCCCACCGACACAAACGCCCCTGGCACACAGACACGTCCACTTCCACACTACCTTTCAGCTGGGAAAAAAACCAGCTCACTGGCCCGTCGCCGCCGAAGCAATGTCCAATCAGCAGGTGTCCAAGTGTGAACGACGTGTATCACGTGCCGAGTGTCGTCATTGCGTGTCCATGCTCGACTGCCTTCGTCACGCTCCGGACACGCGTTTTCCACTGCTTTCACGTGCACATGGATGGGCGCAAACATGCACAAAGACAACAACACATACCCGCATGACCACATAGAGAGAGAGAGAGAGAGAGAGAAAGGGGAGAGAGAGACCAGATGAGATATTTATTACTAGAGAGAGAGAGAGAGAAAGAACCAATCATAGAGACATATGAGAAATTTGGGGGGGGGGGGGGGGGGGGAGGGGGGGGGGGGGTGAGAGAGAGAGAGGAGAGAGAGAGAGAAAATCTCTCTCTCTCGCCTCCCCCCCCCCCCCCCCCCCCCCCCCACTCTGTCTCCGTTTACTAACAATCTCATATGAACTGGTTTCAGGTCGGAGGACGTAAAAAAGTAAACAACAGGAGAGTAACAAGGAGCCCACAGAAAATAAAAGCTTGATGGACTCGGAAAACGAAAAACGAGCAAACCCCTCTCTCTCTCTCTCTCTCTCTCTCTCTCTCTCTCCAGGGGTTGAAAGCAAGGAAAGCGTGAAAACAAGAGAAAAAAAAAAAAAAAAAAGAAAAAAAAGAAAAAAAAAGGAAAAAAAAAAAAAAAAGCTGGAAAGAAGAAATAATAAAAAACAAATTCAACCAGGGGGAGGGGAGAAAATCGAAATAAAACGGCCTAGGACGCGACGTCTCCCAATCTGTTTTCACGGGGTAAAGGGGACTGGCGCACCAGTTTCGTTTCACTCGGTAAGAAAACACTGACCAGATGAGAATCCTTGTGTTGCCCGCGCTCCCCCCCCCCCCCCCCACCCCCCCCCCCCCCCACCCCCCCCCCCCCCCCCCCTTTCTCTGTAGCTCTACACTCCGAACGACAATAATTAAATTATGCCCCCCCCCCCCCCCCTCACTCCCCCCCCGCCTCTCTTCTAATCCCCGTTGAGTTTTAGTTTTTTTTGCTTCCAACAGGACCGTCCAAAAGCGGGTTTTTTTTTTTTTTTTTTTTTTTTTTTTAAAATAACATACTCCTTTTCCCCTTGTCTTCGGTGTATGTCTGGAACTTTTGCTCGCTGCTGCGACGCCCTTATACTTTTTTTTTTCTCCTGAAATTAAGTAATTTTTTTTTTTATGTAGACTCCCAAAGCTTTTTCGAATGAGACCCAACTGGGGTCCCACGCATGTACACATGCGTAGACATGAAAATCTTGCATACATGTTAAATCCAATTCCGATTTCCGAAGGAAAGGCAATTGCGTGCCGGTAGAAACAGGATGGCTGAACACTAATAATGCACAACAGTGCCGCTGTCTTGAGCATGTGAACATGTTGGCTGCCTCATTTTAAAAAAGAAATAATTCAAGAAGAGAACTTACTGCTATTTGTTTTTCTTACTAAAGTAGCAACTTCCATGGAAGTTGTAATACACTTGGAGGTAGATGGGTATACTTATACATAATTGTATATTTTGCTGCTATAAGCACACATTATCTTATCTTATATATATCCATGCTGTCCCTAGATGGATTCATGCTTATTAATCTGTGCCGACTTATGTACATGGTAGTACATTTATGCGTAAATGCGGGGAAAAAATAATGAAAATAAATGCCAGACCTACCCTTCGATACAAAGCCCATCTGTCGCGCATCCCACCTTCTCAAAACTGAAAACACCTGGTATGGGCCGCTTTTTTTTCACGGGGAATTAGAGCTTTTATAGCCAACACGATTGTCGGATCTTCCAGTGCAATTCTGTAACCAATCAGCACTTCCAGCCAAGGTCTGCAGCCAATCAGTGCAGCCGTACCCTTTGCAGACGACATGCGGCGGGAAGCACGTGGGCTTGCCGTCTGCGAGTTCTGCCGCTCCCAGTCTCCACAGGCCCCATGTCGTCTGCTGTCTGCTTCTGTTTGTGTTTGTGTGTGTGTGGTTGTTCTGTTCAATGGATTTGAAGATTTTGCGCAGGGAACTAACTTGGTCTGGGACACACACACACACACACACACACACACCACAGATAAAGTGTAGTAGGTGTTTGAGAGAGAGAGAGAGAGAGAGAGAGGATGGGGATGATGGAGGTGTAGGGAGATGGTGTTACCTCGTTACCTGGCGTTGCACCAACTTGTCCCCCCCATGAAGGGTTATGGGTTAAAGCCCAGTCCTCCCTACTCAGGGTCGGGTCCACCACAAAATGGGGGTGGTATCTGCGTCATATCAAGCTCCCCGGCACATGTCAGGACGGACCAGCGGAGGGGGTGGGAATGAGGGCTGGGGGCGGGGGGGGGGGTGGGGGGGGGGGGGTAGGTCGGTTCCTGAGCGCCTGTCTCCCCCTCGTCGGATTGCAAAAAAACCGAGGCCCTCTATACCTTCTTCTGAACCCTTCCTGGGATTCTGAACTCTCCTTTCCCGTTTACCTACCTGATACGTAAAGAAAATGTGTCGAATTATTTGAGATGAGGAGGAAGTCCCCGCTCCCTCCCTTCCTCCCTCCACACCCCTCTGTTCGACATGATTTTTTTTTTTTTTTTTTTTTTAAGGGGAAAATCCACTCCCCGTTCCCCACCTATTCTCATCGCCTGCTTTTACAACAATTTAGGAGAGAACCCACCCCGGATCTACGAGCCCACGTCCCTATGTCCTCTGTCTCTGGGCCTTGTATCTAGCGGTGTTATTGATGCATGAACCCCCCCCCCCCCCCCCCCCTTCCTATGAGCCCACGTCTCACTATGTCCCTCCGTCTCTCTGGGCTTTGGACGTATGATTGATAGATGAGGGACATTATTAATATGGACCCCCAGTCTGTAGTGTCCGCCATCTTTGCGCCGCCCACTTCCGGATTTATTTGTCCAATTGCCTTCAAAAATCATCATAATAAATAATGTAGGACCCTCTAATGCACAAAGGCGTCCCGCTACTTAGAGAGTGACTGTGTATATTGATATATGAAAATAAAAAAACCATACAGACTGACCAGGCCATGACCTTCCACACAACAATGTGAGAAGGATATACAAAATGTCCCCCCCCTCCTCCCCCCCGTGTAAGTAGTGCTGCGCGCCCTGGCCGCTCTGCGAAGCCTGTCCCGTGCGCGGTAAGTAGCCCGTGACACTGTCTGTGGTCTGAGGATGATTGATAGGGGCCTACCAAATTTGGTGGTGATCGGTCAACAATTGTGTGGTTTTTTTTTTTTTTTTTTTTTTTTTGTTCTCTCCAGCCTTTGGGGATTGATATTCTGCATTTTAAGATTCAACATTTTAAGAAGACCACATCACAGTCTTACATACACACACACACACACACACACACAACACAGAGAGAGAGAGAGCCTACATAACCAATGAAAAAAGTCGGCACTCTAGTTTCTAAGTGCGGAACTAGAATGTTGAAAAAAACATGGCGTCTAAAGTGGCAGAAGTGTCAACTTTATGATCGAAGTCTTGGTGAAGCGCATGTATTAAGAAAAGACATTCTTCGAAAATTCCATCGAATGTAATCCAGTGACGTGCTGCTGTATTTTGGTACTGAGAGTGATCGCTTTCGTGAACTGGTTTCGTTAATTTAAAGGAGCAGCTCAATTGCAATGCCGCCGAAACAACCCGCAAAAGGAGCCGTGAAGGGGCCACCAGCAAAAACCCGCTGCAAAACCCGTGGCAAAACCCGCGGCAAAGCCAGTGGGGCAAAGCACATGTGGCCAAAAAAGGGATCAGGAACAAATGTTGGAGGGTAAATGAAATCAATTCCCTCTGCCGTGCCAGTCATCACTCTCTCTCTCTCTCTCTCTCTTCTGTGTGTGTGTGCTGTGTGTGTGGTGTTGTGTCATGTGTGTGTGTGGTCGTCTGTCAGTCTCTCTGTCCTGTCTGTCTGTCTTCTCTCTCTCTCTCTCTCTCTCTCTCTCTCTCTCTCTCCTATTCTTCCCCCCCCCCCCCCTCTCTCTCTCTCTCTCTGCACACAGGCAGACACACCAACACAGCATGCGCTTGCACGCATACAACACTCCTCCACCACCACCACCAGAAATTACTAGTGAAGAATTTCTCACAGTTGAAGGAGGGAGAAAGAAAAGGGTAGGACCAAAGGCAGATGTAGGACAACAGTACAGAAGGAGGAAAAAAAGCAGAGTCAAAGAGTGATGGAAAAAGATGAAAAGCTACAAGTACACATTTTCCCTGATGAATGCAGGGATAAACCTTTACAGGGAAAGACCCTCACATTTCCACAGAGGGATACAGTTGCAAAAATGATGTATGAATACAGTGTTATACCTTATATCATGTAATTCACTGTCAATCAGGTTATATACAGACCCTACAGTCATGGGGTCATATCGCAGTGTCACAGTACTTGACTGTACAGCGTGGTACAAAAGCTGTGTATGTGTGGGAAGAAAAAGAGATGGAGAAAGATAAACAGATCAACAGAATCAATAAACACATATAATGAAGGGGAGGGGAAATACAGGGATGAAATTGGGACAGCACCTACTAATTCTCTGTGATGTGAATGTTCAGCGACATAACTGCTCCCAGTAAGTCCTTTCTTGAAGAGGCGGAAGTGGGTCAATGAAGTACACGAAATGTCGTCGGTGCTGCATCCCGAAAGCAAAAATTCTCATTACACTATCTTAGATATATGGCAAACGGGGAGAATGAGACAGGAAGCACGCTTGTGTAGTAAAGTACTTCTGATGTGTTCAGTACTAAGGTAAAGAAAACACTTGGGGGGGCAAAATGAGGAAGAAGAATTAATTTCTTCCTTTACACTTGCATGGGACTGAAGTTTGGAACTAGGAATTTCAGGCGTGTCAAAGCCAGCAATCAGATGTAGACCACCTGCGCTTGCTCTATAAATAAACAAAAATCAACAGATTAAGAAAGAGAAAACAAACAAAAAAAAAGACCCCAGAAGTCATGTTTACTTTGTTATATATCCTTCAAATAAATGGACAAGCAACCTAAACACATAAACAGAAATCACACCAACCAAGGAAGCATTTTTTAATATCCCTGTTGATTTTGATTTTAATAGGAACTCAAAAACTGAGGTGGAAACAGCAGCCTAAAAGATTGCAGAACAAATGAAGGACAATTATGAAGGTAAAACTTTTGGATCATAAATTCAGCAAATTCTGTGAACCAGATGCCAATAAAACCAGCAGCGGCAGCTAAAGGTACAAAGCCGGAGGAAACGGTGCCAAGAAAGCTCAAGCTGCTGCCCCAAAGGAGCCAGTGTGGGGACCCCAGGATGATGCCGCCCCTCACCATCCAAAACCCGCTTACCGTCAGCACTTGGCCAAAAAAAGAGCTGGCCAAAAAGCGCCAAGAGAAGGAGGAGTATGAGGCCTTGATGACCAAACTGGAGAAGGAGGTACACGCGAGTGATCCCATGACTGAGGGTTGACGGGTTTTTCTTTTTTTTTTTTTTATCTGTTTGTATTTGTGTGTGTGTGTGTGTGTGTGTGTGTGTGTGTGTGTGTGTGTGTGTGTGTGTGTGTGTGTATTCTGTGTGTGGTGTGTGTGTGTTCGTGTGGTGTGTGTGTGTGTGTGTTTATACTGGGAAAGGAAGAGGTGGCAGCCCATTGCAACTCAGGGTATTTTTGTTCTTTTTAGAGATGTGTTGTGCACATTGTTTTTTTTCTTTCTTTTGTATTACATGTCCTCAGTGCTGCTAACATAACTGAAATCATTTTGAAAAATATATCAAAGTAACATTGATTGCCATCTTGGATACTATGCTTGATGAATTTGTCTTTAAGGATACTCCTGACCAGTTCGCCATATAAGATACTCTAAACCACCTTCAGTGGATATCTGCCATTCAGGATACCCAGACCACTTTGCCATTCAGGGGATCCAGACCACTTTGCCATTCAGGGTTTGCCACTCAGAGCACTTTGCCACTCAGGGTGCCCAGACCACTTTGCCACTCAGGGTGGCCCAGGACCCTTTGCCATCCGGGTGCAGGGTGCCCAGACCACTTTGCCACCTAGGGTGCCGACCACTGCACTCAGGGTGCCCAGACCACTTTGCAACTCAGGGTGCCCAGACCACTTTGCCACTCAGGGTTACCCAGACCACTTTGCCACTCAGGGTGCCCAGACCACTTTGCCACTTGCACTCAGGGTGCTGCCTGGGTACCCACTTTGCCACTCAGGGTGCCCACAATGACCCACTTTGCCACTCAGGATACCCAGACCACTTTGCCACTCAGGGTGCCCAGACCACTTTGCCACCATCAGGATACCCAGACCACTTTGTCCCGATTCAGGAGGATACCCAGACCACTTTTGCCATTCAGGGTACCAGACCACTTTGCCACTCAGGGTGCCCAGACCACTTTGTCATTCAGGATACTCTTACCAAAGTTTGTTCTTGAAGATACCTTTGACCACTTCATCCTTCAGGAGACAGACCAGTATCCATAAAGGCTGGTTAGCACTGGTTGTAGATATACCACTTAACCGTGTAATGTAATTTTCAAATTGTATAAGCGCTCAGGCTCCAGTACTTTCTTCTATTTTTCTTTAACATGAATGACCACCATACCTGTAACTCTGAGGCATTCTCCCAACGCAGTGTACAGCATAGTTCACCTAGCTACAAGTAAAACCTCTGAGCAGAGGCCAAGAAGTCCTGGGTGATCGATTGCTTTTCAGCCAGTGGCGGAAAAATGTCCATGAATAATGAATGGGCTGTGTCTTCGGCTGGTCTGACGCCAGCAGCTCTGAGTTAGAGCTGCATGTTTGTCTTGTATACATTGCATGTCTTAGTAACACTGGAGGGAGAGTCAAGGTAAACGATTTGCACTGCGTTTTAAGACCATTTCAAGAGACTGACATATGGAATGTGGTCACTGATGGAAAACGATGATTGAGGATTGAGTTTATGGGACTAGTAAGTATGATGGCTTTTCGCAAATTTATTGGATAATTTCAGTGCACTGTTTTGGTGCCCTTGTGTCAGGATGTCAGGACGTTTAATATATTGTTTGTGTTTAAAGGATTATGAACAGGAATGTGATTATTAATATGGCTATAGAAAAAAAAAACCATGGGTTTGGTTGATGGAAGAAGGCCCAGGGAAGTATTTCTTAAAATGCAGATGGTGAAGAGAGAAATGTAGGTAATTTACCAGTGATCAAAGATGCATTTCTTCTCTCTCACACTCAACCTTTTCATTCCTATCTGTTGTGTCTTAGTTTAGGGGGGCAAAGGTATTGATCATATTCTTTTGCAAATCTAATGATCTGTGTTTGTATCTGTGATAACAGAGTGCTTGCAACTCACGCATCCAAGCACACACCACACACAAACACACACCACACACACACAACACACAAACACACACAGACACACACACACCCACACCACATGAACATCCCATACACACGCGCATACACTCACACATACAACGTGTGCACATGCTCCACAGCGCACACACCACACACACACCATCACACACACACACACCCACACACACACCACACACACACACACACACGCATGTGCACAACATGCACGCACCACGCAGCGCACACACACACACACAACAGCACACACACACATCCACCACACACACACACACCCCACACAACCACACACATACACTCCGCACACATCACACACGGACTGGGCTGGAAAGCAAGACATTGTAATGTTAAATTCTTCACTGTTAGTCATGGGGAATGTTAAAACATCATACCAACTGAATCTTATTGCAAGTTTGTGTTATGCCCTCTTCTCTAAACTCCCTCAATACCCCCCCTAGGACTTTGACCTGAATTTTTTCAAGAAAGCTCCGAAAAAAACAAAAACACAAAAAAACCCCAACTCCATTCTGCCATGTGGAATTCATATATTCTTGTCCTCTTTGAACAATACAAACCGCAGACCGTGGAGCTGTGGTTTGATTGGCTCAGCTTTCTGGATGATCCACCATGGTTCCGCTTCCTTCACCCAGTGACCCGCACGCTTTGATCTTTTCCCTGTTTTATCACACAAAGGCCCACCCACTCCCGCTCACTCCCACCCATACCTGTGTAAAAGGTGAAGACAAAACTCCTGGCTGCCTTCCTTGTAATGGACTGCTTTGTTTACGGTGTAGGGGTTCTGTTTTTTTTTAGGTTTATTGTTCAGAGAATGAACAGAGCACAACGCTCATCTTCCGCAAACACTTCCTCCCATTTATTGCAAATCTTTAGCAAGCTGCTTCAAACAGGAACAGAGCTAACCTAAACAGGGCAAAATTGGCTTATCAAGCATAAAACAAAGAATCTGGAGTAATCTTGACCTGCATGCCTATCATCTTTGAAATGAGACTCTCTCTGCGTCCTCCATGACCTACTACGTTCTGCAAAAAAAAACATTATGGTGTGTCACTGAAACTCACTGCGAATTAAAAAAAAACAAACGGTGCCATTCATCATTGTAGTTTTAGTTTTATCTTGCAAAAAAGGGACTATGTGGTTGAAAATACTGCTGTCATGGCAGATTGTTTATCAGGCATCTGGTCTGAAGATTTCTTTTCTCAGCAGGCCAGGCTCATACTTTTGCATGTCAGTCAAGTTAAGGCACAGTGCTGTCTGTCAGTGGCTGCAACGTACTAAACAAAGCATGAAGACTGAAATAGACTGCGCCATGAGGGAGAAATTTGTGTGTTGGTTATTTCGTGAAAAGGGTCCGTGACATGCTTTGTTTCTTGTGATCTATTGGATGGCAATCCTGCTCACTATAGATTTCGGCTCAGTTATGACATATCAGTGGAAAATGCAGCGTGCTAGATGTGTTAGAACGTTAGTATTTTGCAGTCATAGCATTTAGACCTCTACCTCTAGCCTCCCCCCACCCCCCCCATTGCTCTACCCTGACTCTCTGAGTTTCCTGCTTGTGTTTACATCTTCTGCTGTCTCCTTCTGCATTTCTGCACTGTCCTGGTCCTCTAAGTACCCCCTCACTCGCTCTCTTCTCTCTCTCTCTCTCTCTCTCTCTCTCTCTCACCATTCAAAAGCGGACAACCTTTGTGTGATTTTTCTGTCTGTTTTTATCTGTTATCTTTTTTGTATAATCTCGGGAAAGTTTTCTGTTTTTGAAAAAAAACATGACTTCTTACAGAAAATGCCTGGACTTTATTGATGTCAGACATATATGCTTTATTTAGCAGATCATCCAAACCTGAAAACTTTTTCAATCAGCTGGTTGATCAGATGTTATTTTCTAGTCTGAAAGAGATGAAATATTTTTCATAGTGATCGAAGATTTTGTAGAAGAAATATTTTATCAGGGATTTTTGTGTTTTTAGAACATATGTTTCTTAAAAAGTTGTTTGTTGGCGGGTTTTTTGTTTTGCTCTTTTCGTTTGTTTCGTTTGTTTTTTTTGTAAATAGATCTGCGGACAGAATTGACTTTGACAAAATTGACCACCGATATGGCCCTTGATTGGCAATGCACGACCTTGTGGTCGGTGCTCCTTGGCATGTGCCACAAGAGCATGATTCCACTGCCCATGATGAGTGCCAGGCCTTTGTGCATCTGGTGAAAGCTGCCAGGTGAGGAGAGTGGAGAAGAGAAAGAGCGGGTACGCGGCAGCAAGCAAGAGAGGAATATGAGGAAGGAGGAGGAGGAAGGCAGAGGAGAGAGAAGAGGACGGAATAAGAGGAGGAATGCTGGATGCCTGCGCCTTGAAGGTCACACCGCGACATGAGGCAAATCCTGAGGGAGGGTGAGGGGGACAGTTCAACATGCACCCGTGGAACAACGATCGTGAAACATTTCAGCTCATCGTCACTATCGCTAGTGTTTTATTTAATGAACTAATAATGTTAGAATTATTCTGGGTATTTATCAGCATAGGACACAAACAGCATAAAATGGACAACTGATGATTGAGAGAGAAGAGAAAGAAAAACGAAGAAAATAAAATGCAACTAGTCTCATGATTCTGCCCATTACGAAAGTAGATGGCTCTGACATTGACCCCAGGAGAATCTGTATTGTTTGATTGTTGAAAAAAAAAATTCCACACTTTCAGATCTTCATCAGGTTGACAACAGTTCAATCCTGTCATGTAATTTCCTGCCAATACAGCCAGATTCAGAGAGGTGGGAAGAGCTTACACGGTGCAAAGCTCACATTCAGTCTTCGTGGTCTATAAATACCCTTTCATGCTTGGTGATTTCTGCCCTATTACTCCTCAAAAATAAAAAAAACGCTTTGCAGAGAGGTTTCTTCTTCGATCGTTGATTCTCAAAGTTGACAGGAATTTAGCTGTGCCCATTACCCTACTCTCCTTCCGTCCTGTCACCAACCACAATATTGTGTCCCTCCTGTTTCATACATCACAGTCTCATATTCTACCATTCAAGCTGTATGCTATTCAGGGCGTTTCTTTGACCCATGTGTCTAGGGCTCTGACAACAATCTGAATTGTTGTGTGGAACTACTGCAGTCACTGACAATTAAGTTATAACTCTGCACTTTGGTAGGTTAGTGTTTTAGTTCAAGATTTGACTGCATTTTAGGAGTGTAATCTGAGGTTTGTGATTTTTGTACCTAGTTGAGATATTACTGACTGGCCAGTTGTGATATGGTGAATGTTTTGTGGGCCTGGTCTGACAGACTCATGACCGAACATCTTACTAGTTGTCCTCCGTCTTGGGGTGTCTGACACACGTGTTGTATGGACACCTGCGACAGACTCTGATCTGAACTGATTAATGCTCCTCTCCCTACTTTTCCACACAAAACCTGGTATGCAGGGATAGGCTGAGGTTTGAATTGTTTCTTCGACTGCTATTTGCTTAGATATGAGAGAGAGATCGAGTGGTGTGTGGGTCGCTGGGTGTCGGGGGGGGGGGGGGGGATGGGGGTGGGGGGGAGAGGAGTTGAGAAAGTGAGAGGATAGGAAGTGGGAGTTGGTCCCGTGCGGCAAGAAAATGCACAAACAAAGAGAACGATCTTCCATGGCCTTCTGTTCAAGGCCTTGACTACAGGTCTGTGTCCGTCGTTTCTCTCCCCAGGATTTTTGCCAATATAGATACTCAATCCATACAGCAGACATGCACATGTTTCATTCACTCGCTTCCTTTTCTCTCGCTCTCCTCTCTCTTAATCGTCTTTCTCTCTCCCTCTCTCCTCTCTCGGCTCTCTCTCACAAACACAACACAATACCACACACACACACAACACCACACACAACACACACACACAAACACACACACACACACACACACCCACATATAGTCAATATTTCAGTTCATATCCAGGACCGGTTTGTGAATACACAGAGATCTTCAATTTAAAAAAAAAGAAGGAACAACAATTGAAAGGAGGTTGACATGTCTGTTTCTGTCAGAATAGCGGAAATGCTGGATGACACAAAAAAAAAAAAACAAAGTAAGTCAAGTGATGACGCCATGGCCAAGCTTTGCGCACCACCTCCGTGCACTTGCTGGCCCAATTTCACCTGTTAAGATCTAATGCTAATGAAAAACAACCCCATTTCTCCGAAGCTGCACGTGTGAGGTAAAGAAGTATCGTTCAGCCAATTATCACTGTGTACATAGTGTCTTCCTAGTATGCTGGAAACCTGCGCATTTACTTTTTGTGTTTACCCACTTGATGCATTCATTTGAATTCCAAATATTGCTCTGATCAAAACAGTTAAATTGCACATTATCCATTTAAAAATGTAATAGGGGAGGGGAGGGGAGGAAACACAGTCCTCTTGACCTTTTATACTTACATGAAAAAGCATGCAACCATTCTGTTGTGATTTCGTGTATAGAGTGCAGGGGAAAAAAGGAAAGATAAAAGCTACACTTTTAATTGGTTAGTGGTTAGAAGCAGAGAAACTGTCATACTTTTTATGAAAGCAAGCAGATTTTTTTTTGTTTTTGTTTTTGTATAAAGTCATTTAATTATTTAGTCATTCAGCAACTGTCTTATTGGACTGATTTGCTACGCAAGGTGGATAGGTGCAGATTTGCCTATTGCCCCAGAATGGGTTGTATTTGTTCTGCTGAGCAAATGTGGAAATCAATGAATGTTCCAGTTATGACGATGGATGATGGTGGATCTTAGGTTACAGAAAAAAAGGGGGTATACTTTACTTTTTTTTTTTTTCCCAGGTCGGAGATAAAGCTGGATAGCAGACCGGACACGTTGAAACTCAAGTGCTCCTGTGAGCATGAGGATCAGTCCCATAAACTGACTATGGGAAGAGACTGAACTGAGCTGAGTTTAAAAAGAAAAGGGGCTAAAACACAGCAAGCTGCAGCACAAAAAATCAAAAATGGTGGGAGGCAATGACAAAGAAGAGATAAACAATTAACCCCCACCTCCTCCCACCCCTTCTCCCCTTTCCCACCTGAACAAAAAAAATCAATGCCATGAGGACCTTCAAGAAAATTAATATAAACAGAGCCAAATTACAAGAATATAAAGGGGAAACTTTGGTTCGTGCATGATCTGCAAGTGGATAAGTTGACATTTCCTTCAGTCATGATAGAATGATGATTTGAGACGTGTGCGAACATGCAAAACATGTATATCCTAACAGAACCACATCTCTAGTAGATAGTGAGTGCTTGAACATTCTTGACCAATTTCAGCTTGCTCCTCTGATCTTACATCTAGTTGTCCTCGTGAAAGATTTTTTGGGTAAACGTGTCTGTAGGCAGACAGACTGAGGGTGACGTACCCAGCCTGACCTGACTCACAAACTGACCACCGATCTATCAAAAAAATTGATCACCGACTGATTAATTCATCACTGAATTTCCCTGTTGTCCAGGTGGTGGTCACGTGGACCAGCATCCTGTTCCTGCTGGGAGAAAGGGGCTGATCCCCAATATGTCAGGGACAGTTTCTGCGGACACCGCTGTTACCGGGGCTGCTTTTGCAGGACACATGGAGGGCCGTTTGCAGGTAGGAGACTTTCTACTGAAAAGACCCCGAAAAAGGAAAACTAAAGGGAGGGAACACTATGAAATTGTGCAAAAGAGGGCAACAATCAGTTAGGTGCAATTAACTCTGTTTTTTGGAGAGTGTTCCATTCTTTGAAAGTTCAGCTGTGACCTGAGTTGGGCACTGAAGACCATACACGCCTCATTGCAGGCCAAGTGGGTGCAGCCATTTTTGAGATGAAGTGTCGGTACAAAAAAACGGGACGGGCCCCCTTTAACACTTCGGAAAACAAAATAATAATTGCATTTATGTATCAGATGAATTCTGCACAGTTCAGTTGCGCTGTTTTCTCCATTGAACAACAGTGGTATTTAGTAAGTCAATGTTAGGCAAGAAAGCATAGTATTAAAACGGAACCAGTGAAATTAGAATGGTCTCCTCGGGGCCATGGACTTCACTGACCTAGTATATGCCGGAGAGTGTTCTGTTGTTTCTTCCACACTGTGGTAGCTCACTGTGCCTGATATTACTAGAGTTGTCATACAGGAAAACACTGGTCAAAGACACAGACTGCTTTTGCTGCCTTCAGTTTGTACTCAGCTCTGGGTTTGGCAAAAAAAGCTTTGAGAGAAAGCTTGGAAACTTCTTTGTTATGCTCCATTTTTAGACTTGCGTCTGGATACCAGTTTGTCTTAAGAGTCTCAGAATGATACAGTGGTAGTTCTTACCGTTCGTCATCATCCTTAGGCAAGTTGTTTTTTTTCCCACACATAACACAGTGTGCTCATGTCTGTATGTGTGCTACAATAACTGGACCACCATAAGCAGTTGGGGCCTAGGGGCCTATATGTGTTTCATCACAGGGGCAAAAAGTTACCCATTTTATTTATTACTTACTGAACACAACTCCCTCCTCACCAAAGATTTATTTATTTTCTCGCCAAGCCTGTATGTCAACACCCACGCACACACCCAAAACAGGATTATGAAAAAGGAATATTGCTAAAAAGGAGATCATGTATACAGTAGTTTGTTGTTGTTGTTGGGTAGAGGGTAAAACAGGTTGTAAAACTTGGTTGTGTTTGGAAGCAGGTAAATCTTTTCTTAGGATCAGATCTTTTTATTCAGTTTGCTGTTTCAGCAATGACTAGATATGTCTCTTAGAATGTCAGTGTTGTGTATGTTGATGGGCATGGTAATGTAATGTATGTTGATGGGCAGGGTTGTGGCATGTTGATGGGCAGGTGTTGGGCATGTTGATGGGCAGGGTGTTATGTATGTTGATGGGCAGGTGTTTACTGCAGAATGGTGCAGACCCCAGGATTTACGCCTCTGATGGCCAGACACAACGCAACAGGTGTGTGTTTCCCAGGTGATAACAATGATTCACTTGTAAAACAAGTCACCTTTGATTGAACAGTAATAAGAGGTGGGCAAATGGAAGCAGGTGAATGTTGCTTGTGTGGCATATGTAAGTGCATAATCTTAATTATACTTTCATCTGCTGGGGAGGATTCTTCTTTGCATTTTACATGTTTTTCCTGTCTTACCCCCATAACCTGAGATTTTTTGTTTGCAATTGACCAAATCAGAATGTTAAAGTGAAAATTAGATCACAAGAAATTGGTTAATGTAAAAACAAATAGGGCAAGAAAAAAAAAATTCACAACCAAAACTCAGATCATATACACATTGCTTGGACATGAAGGACTATAGAGTTCATAGGCATTAACTTAGCCTTGTGTGTATAGTGCATTGTACAGATTCACCATTGGAGAAACAGGATCTTGGTATGTAAAGATTTGCTTTATACTTGGTGGTTTTTTTTTTTCGTTATTGTTGTGTGCTGGTTGGTTAGTTCAAGTTAGCAGGCATCTGGATAGGGATGGTGGGATGTTTTTCCATTCTTTTTTTTTCATAGATAATTGTTGTTCAGTACAAATTGATTAAAAACTTAGTCTTCATTGGATAGAAACAAAAAGAAAACTCATGCTTACACTTTAGCTTAACAATTTAAAATAGTCGAGGAAAACAAGCGCCAGGCCAACAATCCTTCCGTCATTACAGTCATGGACTTGGCAAAGATATGAATTAAAAAAAAAAAGTCAAAAGTCTGTGAATCAAAAATGATTTTTCTCCCTTTGTTTACCCATCAGGTGGCATCAGTGGAAGCCATAGCCCAGCTTTTGTTCCATGAGTGGGATATTGCACAGACAGAGATGCTGCTGAAGAAAACTGGAACAGGCCAAGGAGCAGAGGAAAGGGAGGAGGAAAAGGAACGCAAACGCAAAGAGGCTGAAACCTCAAAGTATGAAACTATGTGTTGCATTGGCTGTCGGGTTGTGTGTGTGTGTATGTGTGTGTGCATCTGAGTGTATTTTCGTTGTGTATGTGTATGCGTGAGTGTGAACATGTGTGTGTGTGTGTCTGTGAACGTGTGTGTGTGTGTAGTGCGTGCATGCCTGTGTGTGTGTGGTGTGTGTGTGTGTGTGTGTGTGTGTGTGTGCTTTCAAATGTGAAGTGCTTGAATAGAATTGAAATCGCTAAAGAAGAAGCAGCAGTGAAAGGACGGTGATTCAGCAGTAGTGCAGCGTTGTGTTCCGCGGTGGGTTGCCAGATATCATGTAGCCCCTTGTGGACCACTGGTTCCACAGTTGCAGCGGAGTGTGCTGCCAGCTGGAGATAGTCATGTGGAGAGTTCATTCCATGGAGAAGGCAAGAACAATACACTGCAATAACAGCATGAAATGAACTAGAAATGGAAAAAAACCCCCGGTAAACAGACAACAAAGGAGGAGGAAAGAAACAGGAAACTTTATTGACGTCGATTTTGTTTTGCAGCTGTGTTTCTTTTCTGTTTTTGTGTTGCATAATATTTCAGAAGTGTATTATAAAAATGCATAAAAAATGTGTGTGTATGTATGTGAGTGTGTGTTGTGGCTTGTGTGTGACTGTATGTGTGTGTGTGTGTGTGTGTGTGTGTGTAAGTGCTGTGTAGTGGCTGTGTTGTGTGTGTGGGTGTGTGGTGTGTGTGTGTGTGTGTGTGTGTGTGTGTGTGTGTGTGAGTCCACAGTTAGTTGATCACTTACCATCTTATAACGTTGTTTGCTAGTTGAATAGTTTTTGAGAGGTTTGTTGTTTGTTTTAGTTTTAGGTTTATTCACTGTTTGGTCATGGGAGTTTAATGTAAGGGACTATGACTTTCACCTTACGGCATGGCCCAGCAGCAGTTTAATTAGATTTATTTTCCTGGTGTCGCTGAATGAAAATATCTGTATGCAGGTGGGCCTGATAAAGCTTGTAATAAATCCAAAATTGTGCTTTTTGCAGCCTAGTGAAAGGAATGAGAATTTCATCAAGACTAAACAAATGTTGATGTGTTAACAGTAGTGAATGCGCACAGTTTGACAGTTATACCAGCAGGGAGTGCCATTGAAGGATATCATTCAAAAAATATTTGAACAGGTATACAGAAAGTGTAATGTGACATTACAAACAAAACAACAAATTTACTGTCTGTCTATTTATGTGTCTATCTTTTTTTTTTCAAAATATATGAGGGGAGTCTTAGGTAAAAGGAGGGTGGGTAGGTGAGGGGGTACGGGGGGTAGAGTTGGGTAGTTGATAAAGATAAGCTTGGATATATCATTTCATATAGTGTAATGTCATGACAACATAGTACAAACATTTTTATTTATTTGTCCCTAGACATTTAATTCAGATTGTTTTTAGAACTCGTTCAGATCATATATCAGTTCATCTTTTATTTATCATATCATGCCAACTTCACACTACGTATATATTATACTCTAACTGTATCATATTCTAATTGTATCATATAATATCACATATTATGTATGTAGTATTGTAATATATATACGTGTGTGTTTGTAGTGTGTGTGTGTGTGGTTGTGGGGTGTGTGTGTGTGTGTGTGTGTGTGTGTGTGGTTAAATGATACACCTCAAAATATTGTATGTTCTACCATATTTTATATAGATATGATCTCTGCACTTGTCAGTAGGCTAAACAGCAGTGTACATTGATGGTTGCTGTGTACATTGTTGGTTGCTGTGACACTGGTTGGTTGCTGTGTTTACTGACAGAATGGAAGATTCAGGTGAAGAGGCAGAGAAGGAATGTTGAGACAATGCAAAAGAAAGTAACGGGTTTTAAACTGTGTGTGTGTGTGTGTGTGTGTTGTGTGTTGTCTGTGTGTGTGTTGTGTGTCGCATGTGTGTGTGTGTATGTGGTTTTGTGTGTGTGTGCCATGTGTGGGGTGTGGTGTGTGTGCATGCGGTGCGTGCGTGTGGGCGAGCGCGTGCGGGCTTTCTCCGCGAGTGTGTGTGGTGTGTGGCATGGCATAGGCGCGTGCGTGCGTGCGCTGCACGCATGCAGGGCATGTGCAACGAATCACATGCACACACACACACTACATATATTTGTGTTGTGTTGTATTATGTGTGTTAGCAAGCACAAAGACCAGTATTTGTACTTGCAACAATGATTATATTATTCACCATTAATGGTTGTTGTTGTTTTTTGCAATTTCTTCAATTTTACCATAGGGACTCTTGATGGAGGTATAGAAACAGGGTGGTCTAGATAAATGAAAGAAATGAAAAGAAAACACTTACAAAACAGTTGTTCAAAGTTTCACCGTAACCTCTTCTTTACTGCCTTTCACAACCTAACGTGTAGAATCTGCCCTCAGACTGTTTTCTCCTCTCAGTCATCAAAACAGTTCCAGGGATTGGGGACTTGAGGTTATACGTATGTGGAAGCGCCCCCTTCACCAGTTGTGAGTCAACTGAAGGTCTGTGGGGGATCCAAGGTTATATTGAAACTGGCCCAATGAGGAGTTGTCACAGAAAAACTGATTCTCTCAGAGGTGAAGCACCACTGGAAATCCAGGGCTTGCTGCACCCGCCAGTGCCAGGGAAGGAGAAAAAGCTCCAACACTGGATTGAGATAAAGAAAGTGGTTGAGAGGAAAGCCAAAAGCCAAATTCTTCGACTGGGCTTAATTGAACACCCCTAATCTGTCATATCAGAAATGTCCAACCGAGGACTGACGGAAACACCCTACTCGGTCAACATGAAAGAAATGTCCTAATGTCCACTTGATTTCTTCCACAAACTGATTAGACCAGTATGGAGGAACGTGACAATCGGCGGGACCAATTGTGATTTAGCATGTACATTCCCAAAGCACAAAACACCAAACCGGGACATCAGCCAGGTCAGACCAGCATATACATTTGCCATGCTGCTAGGAAAATATCTGTTGTGAACAGGCGAGGCTAACTAAAGACCTTCCCTGAAAATGAATTATTACATTGATTTTTACAGTCCCCGACAAAGGCATCTGGCGACCCTTCGAGTGTCGGCTGTGTATAGCAACATGCCGCATATGAGTTGCGGAAGCAGTAGTTCACGGAGCAAAGGAAGACAAAAGACGAGCTCAGGGTCATGCTAGCAGGACTCTAGGCAAGCATACTATCGTGGGATACCCCCCCGTGCCACACCACGATGATTCAAATTGTCCTCGAGAGTGGTTTCATGTCACAGCTAACACTATGGGGAAAGACTATTGAAAAAGTACCTTACCATGGTGCTAAAAGGGGTATCCAAGAGGGAACAGGGGGGAATACAGAAACTGACTGGGTTCCATCTAGGACGAAAGCATTGAGCTAACGAGAGAGTAAAGAGAGAGTAAGGGGTACCAATTTGCTGTAACACTCTTTATAATCCCCTTTTCCCTCCCGTTGGCACATTGTTGAGCGCTATCTGGAACTAGCAGCCGTTGAGCCATCACTACACCCAGTTCACCCTCCTGACGTATGTCCTAGATGACAGCAGGAACAGTCCTCTCCAAAGGAAAAGCGAAAGCCATAAGATTAGTTGAAGCAGGTCAGACAAACGGCATTGAGTCATCATTTGATGATGACCGTTTCCAAATGAAAAGACCAACCACGAAGGGTCTCCCTGCAGAAAGGAAGCGAAGTAAATTGAAGTTACATTTTCACTGTCACCAGCCAAGCCATTCCACAAGTTGACAAAAGAACCAGTCAAGAGGCGACCGTGGGACACGGTGTATGACAACCTCTTGAAAAGAACACACAAAGAGGGGGAAAAGACACCATGCAGAGGCCAGAGAGAAGAAGAAAGAAAAGAAAGAACCTGCAGGTAACCTGACCAGTGTGGGCTTACTACACTTCCAATACAAGGTCTGTGTCCCTGCAGTAATGATGATCCTGAAGGTCTTTTGGCCTCTGCAGGAAGAATACGATTACCCCTGTAGCACCTTGGTACCAGTGGAAGTTCAAGAGTCTTATTAAGGTCAACAAAACATATACACTCAAAATGTTCTGGCCTCGCCCTCCTGATGATCTCACTGGACTGTTGCCACTCGACTGTCGCCCAACCAAAACTGTGAAGCTACCCTGAAAAAAATCCACCCATGTAGGGAGGAAACAAAGTGGGGTTTCGGTGTTTTTAAGCAAGGTGGTGCTGACCCTGATAGTGACTTGTGAGACAAGGCTGAGAGATATCAGTCCAGCCCCCAAGCCTCGAACACCTGGTTGGCATGTGTGACAATCCAGGACCGGCGGTGGGTGTGGTGACGGCAAAAACTCCAAAACTCAACACGAAATGGATTAGCAAATAACCTAAACAAAACTTGCCAGTAAAGGGATGGGTCCAACAGAAACGAACCCCCCAGTGGTGGTCAAGAGATGAAAGAGGAAAGCAACGAGAGACATGATAATGGAGAGTGAGAGGCGTGAAGAAGCGGACAAGAGAAGACAAGAGGAAACCAAAGAGACACAAGGACGAGGAGTTTCAGCAAAAGACCAACACAGTCGCAGGGAACTGCCTGGGAAAAGCACACAGTTCCAAAGGTCTCACCTGGAGAATGACAATGTTCCGGCACCTTCTTGTCATGGACGCATCTTACGGGCGTCTTGCAGGCAAAATCTGCCAGGCCTCCGCAATTGCCGGACTAGGTTTGCTGTTGCTGGATTCGTTTACCTCTCACCAACACTTATGTTTTTTTTAATCAGAGCGTACTGTGAGTGGTTTGACCTCTGAATTAAGGGGATTTGACCTCTTCACTTACCGTTGAGCAGAGTGTACTGTGATTTGACTATGACGCTACAGTTGAACCAAGAGTGTAGTTTAGTTGAGCTCTGACTTTTACGTTGACCGAGAGCATACTGTGATTTGACCTATCACACTTACAGTTGAAACAGAGGTTTGTTCTGTGACCTTGACCTATCACTTACAGTTGAACAGGGGTTACTGTGATTTGACATATGACTTACAGCAGTGAACAGGAGTGTTACTGCTGATTTGACCCTTGGACTTACCAGTTGAACAGAGCGTAACTGCTTGATTTGGACCTCTGAACTTACAGGTTGAACAGAGCGTACTGTGAAATGTGACACTCTGACTTACAGTGGACGGCAGCATAACTGTGATGTGACAGCTCCACTTACAGTTAGTTGAACAGAGCACTACGTGATTTGACTCTGTACTGTACAGCTAAAACAGAGTCATATCTCTGTGATTTGCACCATCTGAATCTACAGTGGAACAGAGCGTTACTGTGATTTGCCATCTCACTTACAGTCTTGAACATGAGCATACTGTGATTCTTCGACCCTCCCCTCTCAGCTGGAGCTGAACATGAGCATTTATGTGAGCTACGACCGAAGAGAAATCAACGGAGAAGCATCATGCGCGTGCAATGGCCGCCGGACGAGGCTTTGAGGCGCACTGACATTACGCTTTTCAGCGTGAGTTATCTGTCTCTGTTTAGCTGCTTCATGTCAGCCCGAGCTACCTGCGTCTCTTTATTTCATAATTCTCTTTGCCTACTCGGTGTTGGTTTGCTGTGTGATTATCTGTAAGTTAACAATTCTGTTTGTTACCTTTTAAAGAGTGCGGTGAAATAAATGACAAATGCATGAAGACATGCTATTTTTTCATTCCAGCATGTTATCATGGTCTTTTACACACACGAGAAATGCACGCACAGTGTAAATAAAGGCACACACAACACCTACACTATAAACACCCGCGCACGCTAGCACACATGCAAGGCACGCACACACACACCACACACACCACACAACAAAACACACACACACACACACACACAAACACACCACCACACCATCCCAATTCATACATATCGACATTAATGATACAAACCTACAGACATTAGAATAATACCAGAGTGGATTAGTCCTATTGGATGACTCTCCATTTCTAAGTATAAATTGTGATTTAAAATCAAAAAGTGGTCTTGATAAACCTGCTGATTAAGATTGAAAGCGACAGCCTAATATATGGACTACTTGCACGTATATACAGTAATGACACCAGAGACACACGCGAAAAACGTGGGTACTTTCACGCACATGCCACCTATCTCTCAAACCACACACACACACACACACACACCAAAAAAACCACCCACACACACAAACCCACACCACCCCACACACACACCAGGCGGGGCCAGCATGCACGTTATGCAAGCAATTTGCACCATGGCAATACATGCGCATACCTTAAGCGTGCCACTCCACACACCCGATTAACATGCACGCACCAATATCATACAAACACAGGACATAACCTTCAGACTCAGGTACACACACATAAACAACAAGCACAAAAAACCGCCCCACACCCCCCAAAAACACAAAAATGCAAGCACACATGCACACATATTACACACCCGCATTGCAACATGCATACACACACCCAAGACTTTCTTCTTTTTTTTTTTTTTTTGGTTTGTTCCATGTGTCCATTTGGTTTACAAACAGACAGTTCACTGATGCTGAAGCAGCACTGGAACATTGCACACAGCATCCGACTGTGGACGACAAAAGCACAAGACCACAGCTGTCTTAAATGCGTCTCTTGTTGCGCCCCCGGGAACAAATAAAGGGGAGAGAGGTATGTGAAAGAAATGCACGGGTCAGTTTTGCTCAATTGCATGTGCAATCGATCTGCATTCCATACCAACCACCACACCTAATACATTGCTTTACATATACACTCATCATGTGTGAGCTATGACCTAAAGTGCCACAACCAACAAAACATGAATGAGAAAAAAGTACACAGAAACATCGTTGAATGAAGCTTAGGTAAGAAATCCATGCAGGAAAGAATACGCTGTAATAACAAAAACAATCTTTATATCAGTTTAGAAATACGAGAGCAATTAAAGGATGTTATTTCAGCCGACTTTGTAGCAACCTAACTTGTCCGTGTGTCAATGTTTAGATAGCATTGAAAGGTATGTGTTGACCTTATTTCTTCTTTCCTTTCTCATCCCTGAATGCCGTGGGGAGTCGTGGGGGCACAATACTGAATGAAACAGTTCACTCAGGTCTCCCCCAGTCTAGTCGGCTGCCTTTGTGCCAAAAGGTCGGGTTGCCAATGGTTTCGACCTGTCCATGCTGCAGTGTTGTTGTCCATCTGTTTTGTACTACCGGTTCTCATAGAACGGGAAGCAATTGACAATGGCAACAACACGAAGATAATGCTCGTCTGTAGTCAGTGTGTCAATGGGTTCCACTTTGCTCCAGACCCAAACACTTATGGTGGCAATCTTTGAAAATTTGTAGGTATGTTCATAGGGTCACAGAGGATGCCCATTATGTTTTACTTGTACCAAGAATAGACATTACTGATGGATATAACCCGGCCCAAAACGGTTTATCGTCTCCTTGGAATATCTCTGAAAGATACTTCGCTGATTTCTTATCTAGTGACACAAAATATTTTATGTTTGATTGTGACATTTTTTTTTGTTTTAAACTATGCTGATACTTGATTCGTGTCCGTCTTCTTTCGAGCCTAGTCAAGCACAGATCTGAACTGGGGTAGTAGGCCTTTGTAGCTTTGCAGCTGTTCATTTCTGTCTTTAACTCCTCTTAGCAGTTCTGGGGAGATTGTTCACGAGTCATTGTGCCGTCGTTACTATGGCCAACCTTGCCACTGTGGTTTCCTTTGACTGACTGATGTCAAGAGATCTTTCCAGTTGGTACTGTGTGCGGAGCTAAGGTTAAAACCACACTTGTTGATTGGGGCTGATGATACAGAAAGCGTATCTGATGTTGGGTTCGTTGCCCTCCTTGGTAAAAACTCCTATTCAGGCGTGGGATTCTTTCTAGCCAGACGCCTTGCTATAGTCCATGTCTCTTCATCTTGTGCCGGGAAGACCTGCAATTTCGCCCAGAGCAGCCAGGTGCCTGGTCTGCGCTTCACCTGGGAGATGTTCTGGTTATTGCCAAAAAGATCTGGTCCGGACCAGTTCAAATGCCATTATTGTGGGATCAAACATGGTTGCTAGCACAAAAATATTACCCAATCATTACAGGGAGTTAGTCCCAGGAATGGAAAAAGATGGAAGGGTTATGACTTGGATTTCCTTTAATGTAAAAATGGGGGAAAGAAGCCATCAGTTTACGTTAACTCTTCAAGTCAATGACTACATGTAGTTCCATAAATGTGTCACTGTTCTTGCCATAAGTATCCGTAACATTCATCGTAATCTTGAGAGCCAGTTTTCATGTTTCTGTTTAAGGTTGGACCGAATTCTCAAAGGCATCAGCACCCTTTCCAATCTTCTCAATGTAATCTCGTCCATCAATTACTAACAAGGGGGACTATTATTTCATTTGAATATAACAATGTGTTCTCCTCCGGCATGCTACTGTGGTCCACGGTTGGTACAGCTGCCGTGAGATGATGAGGACGGACTAAGGAAGGGCAGAGGTGTGTTGCGTGCGGAGATGGAGACGTCTCTCTTCAGAGATGTGGGCAACAAGGATCCAGGATTCTGGAAAGTAGGTGGCACTCTTTCTCACAATGCTTACTTGTATTCTTCATCTGGACCTACGGTTGTTTAGTTTTTATCTTGTGTAATTTGTCTGTAAACTATAGATCCCTTGGACGTTATGGTACATAGACATAGCAAATCTCTGTGGACCAGCATATCATTTGCTGCCAACTCAGAAGTGAGATCGACCGCACTTCTTCAAGCTCAACGGGGTTGAGACGCTCTGTCTGCAGATTGTATTGATATAAATTGAGCATCATCAGTGGTACTGTGTTCATATCATGACGAGATGGAGAAAGGCAGAAATATACAACCCCATATTCAGAATGTGGAAGTTTACAGTCCTGGATGCTGAGAACATATTTGCCTACGTACTAGCTAAGGTATTTCCTGCAGCAAGAGTACTTGGCAGCTGCAAGAGATCAAACAAGTTATGTCATTGGTTGTGAAAGAACAGAAATCTTTCCTCCTGCAGATGGCGTGCGTGATCCATTGACCCTCAGGGCAGGCGTCCATCACGTTCTCTGCGCTACCTCGCGACACCAACCCTTACATCAACGCGATCCGTCCCACGGACATGGAGGATGAGAGGGGCGTGCCCGCCTGCCATCCTGGGTGCCATCCGCTACGGCATAGCACGCTGGTCGCTGGGACTGCATGGGAGGTGGACATGTTCCAAGACCGCCAGCGACTGCTTCGACCCGCCATCATGCCGGGCCATGCTCACTCAATCATGGACAAATCCATTCTGCAGAATGAAAAGTGAGTGGAACCATTCAGATAATTGGTAAGTGGCACCAGTCAGATTGGGATAATGGAACCATGGAGAATGGTACCATGGAGAAATGGTAAGTGGAACCTTCAGATAATGGTAACGTGGAACCATTCAGATATGGTAAATGGACGTGGTAAGTGGAGCCATTCAGATAATTGGTACCTGGAGTGGTAAGTGGAGCCATTCAGATAATGTAAAATGGAGTGGTTAAGTGGGAACCCCATTCAGGTAATGGTATGCTAAGTGGAGTGGTAAGTGGAGCCATTCAGATACTGGTAAATGGCAGTGGTAAGTGGAGCCATTCCAGATTAATGGAAAGTGGAGCCATTCAGATAATGGAAAGTGGAGCCTTCACGATAATGGAAAGTGGAGCCAATTCAGATAATGGAAAGTGGAGCAGCCATTCAGAAATGGGAAAGATGGAGCATTCAGATAATGTGAGTGGAACCATTCAGATAATGGTAAGTGGAACCATTCAGATAAGTAAAGTGTTGTGGTAAGTGGAACCATTCACATAATGGTAGGTGGAACCATTCACATAATGGTAAGTGGAACCATAATGGTAACGCCTTGAACCCATTTCACATACGGGTAAGTGGAACCATTCACATAATGTGGCAACATTACATAATGGTAAGTCTGGAGGTTGGTAAGTGGAACCATTCACATAATGGTAAGCTGGAACCATACATAATGGTAAGTGAAACCATATGGTAAGTGGAACCATTCACTATAATGGTAAGTGGAAACCATTCACCATAAGGTGGACCAGTCCCACATAATGGTTAAGTGAAACCATATCACATAATTTGGTAAGTGGAGGGGTTAAGTGGAACCATTTCACAAATGGTAAGTGGAAACATTACACATAATGGTAAGGGGAAGGACCGTAAGTTAAGTGGAATCATTCACATAATGGTAAGTGGAACCATTCATGTTAAGGAGAGAAAGGCTGCGGGGATAGACGTGAAAACCATGAGCAACAGCAAAAGTATACCGAGGATGTAAATGCGGTGTATAACAACCGACAGATTGGTCATAATGTGTTGTTTCAGGTACAATTACAAACAGAATGTGTCCCGCCAATGAACTCAGAGACTTCATAGTGGTATGCAAGGAGAAAAATGTGTCTGCTGTGGCCCAGAATTATGGTGACCCGCTGACCTAGACTACATTCAACTGGTGCGCCAATTCTTCATTTTAACCGAGAAGAGAATGAAACAAGTACATATTAACCCTTTAACCTACCAGATTTAAGCTTGTGAGCACACACACACATCAAAACCACACACCCACACAACACCAACACACACACACAGAGTATTAGTAGTAGTCTGTGCATTTGTTGTGTTATTAGAGAGAGAGCGAGAATATATAAAATTATTCTTATCATCACTCTCGTGTGCAGTTTCACCAGAGAGAAAGAATTAGAGAAACTCTTTTTAATTCAACGATGAAAAATGAGAGAGCATGAGAGAGAGGA
>JADBJO010016848.1:37500-39371 GCA_016801955.1 Conus betulinus | reverse complement strand
AGACTTAACTCCCACCCTGTAACCAGAATGTCCCCCCTGGGAGTCAGTCTGCACTATATCCAAATTAACTCCCAGGAGTTAATCCAGGTGTGTAAAAGTTTAACTCTCTGCCCACTATGGTGGTCAGTTTTTTCACAGTTCAGAATAACTCCCCTAGGAGTTTAATGTGTACACGTTTTTTTTTCTGACTGACATGAAACGACTCCAAGGGAGTTACTGTGTAACAGAAAGAGAGTTAATCTGATCATGACTAAGATGACTCCCTGCCTACCTATACCCAGATGTCTTTCTGTAAGAGAATGGAGAAAGGGATTTGATGTTCATCATCAGTCATCATCATCATCATCAACAGCAACCACAGCAGCAGCAGCAGCAACAACAACAGCAGCAACCTCTTAGCCATCGTGGTCGTTGTCAGTGTCGTCATTATCATATATATATATATATATATATATAATATATATATATATATATATATATATATATATATATATATTATAATGCTGAACAATTAAGTAGTGGGAGAAAACACAGTGCAGGCCAACAATTCTTCCATCATTATAGTAATGACTTGGCAAAGATTTGAAATTGAGAGGGAAAAAAATCTTTTTTGAAGATGAAGTAAATAGGAGATGTAAGTAAATATGAAACTCTTGCTATCTTAAATATGAAAACCCTTCACTAGCTGAATGAGAAAACTATCGCAATCCCTCTCGAAGGCAGATCTATATGTATCGCCTGCTCCGAGCCCTTTCGTCCGCTGGATCGGACTCATCAGGGAGACACGGCTGATTGTGTCTCTGCTCTTGGCGTCAGATAGAGACACACCACAGTCCATAATTTCTGTGGTGTTCCGACCGCCAAAGGTTCGAAAAGAATCCAACAGCACCCCCAAAGCAGCCAGCGAAAGGTAGTAATGTCTTAGACTGAAGAAAGAGGGGGGGATAAGCATTCATATCCTCAGTGGTAGACAACTCTGCCCAACCAACAGTATGTGCTTGAGTGGGTGAATGGGGAACAACAAATGCCTCCCAAAATGAGCCTTCAGCAAGCTTATAGTCTCCAAGGGGGAGACAATCTCCAATGGGGATGAAACTCACTAACATATAACTCCTGGTCAGATACCGGTATTTCGAAACCTGATCGTTTCTCTTCAGTGACTGTGGAAAGGTGTAACTTGGCTCCTCTGCCTTTTTCTTTTTAAGAAGAATGCTACACCAGAAAAAGGCTGGTGTGCAATACCGTAGCGTGTTTGTTGAGTTTTCAAAAAAACCCAACCAAAAGTGCCACCTAAGAAGCAAAAGTGGACAAACACCCCATCCCAGCACATGATCACCGGGTCTACACAGAAGTGGATAAGTTACCAACAACTAGAGAGAGATTAACTATCCTCTCCAACATCAGATAAGTTCTGATATTCCAAGTGGACTCCAATTCATCTCTTCCAGAACCCCCCCCCCCCCCCCCCCCCCCCCTTTAATGATGAAACAGTGGGAACTAAAACTCAGCCTGAACTGAGTGTGTGAAATTGATTGAATATTCCAATCCGGTATAAACAAGTAAAGTTGATGAATGAAAGTGTCAGTTTTGATGTTCAATCAGTATTGAACGTTTGACCTTCTCTCTAATTCTGTCTCTCAGAGCTACAAGTATATCAGGCCTCTGAAGAGTTTCTTGCAGTGAAACTAGCACAGGCCTAGCTTCACCGCACAAAAGCTGAAGTTCCTTGTAATTGGAATACAGTCACCTGATCTTCCATTATAAGATTTTTTTTTTTTCCATTTTGGATACGGTCGTTATTCGTCCATATCAACGTCCTCTTCATCATACAGAGCTTCAAACGCATTCTGCAGTTTGAGGGGAGGAACCCA
>JADBJO010016848.1:0-20000 GCA_016801955.1 Conus betulinus | reverse complement strand
CCGTCCCTTGAAGAGGATAAAACTGGACTGCTCACCTTCAGATTGATCCCGGGGTGTGTCCGATTGTGCGGCTTTTCTTCCTGTCGTGAAACGTTCCGTGTTGATAGATCATTCCTTTCTGTTGAGGTATTCAAGTCCGGTAACTCAGCGAGCGAATCTTTCAAATTTTCTTGGCTTTTCACAGCTACAGATTTGACTAAACCCATGTTTCTCTGCAGTGTTTCTAGAAGATATCTGATTGAGAACATATTCGAGCGATTTCGGCTTTGCGTCTCCACTTGCATCTCTGTGGAATGTTCAGGAGTTAGCGTAGCAATCGGAGTTGTGTTTCTATCGGTAATTGGCTCTCGTGAGAATATTTCTTTCACAATCTGCTCGGTTTTATCGCGCTTGCAATCAATATTGTTGTTAGACTGGGCTTTCAGTCTGTCACCGGTCAGCACTGGGAAGGGAGCCCTCTTTTCTCTCAAGTCAGTGGTTGATAGGTCGCCATCATTTCGCGATGATTTTCTTTATCTGTTAGATCTTCATGATGTGCAACATTTTCCTTCTTGTCGCTTAAAAGGAGAAGTCTCTTTCTTCTTCTTCCTTGTGTCCGCAGACTCGCTACTAGGCACGAACAGATGAATGCCAGAGGTTCCTGTCTGCTGTCGCTCTTCTTCTCCACTGACTGATAACTGTGGTGATTTGCTGTGCCCTTTCTTCTGAAATCTTTTCAATTGCTTATCATAATTGTAGGAAGGCTGACCTGTTTTCCAGGTTTTCATAAAACCATCGTAGCTCTGTGTTCTGAAGAACAGTTGCTGCTGACCAATATCCTGTTCAGGGTTATCGGCATGGGTTTCAGCCACTGTTGCGTTACTTTGTGTCGTTTCTGCCTCATCTTCATAGACACGTGGTGTCGACGTCTCGGTCCTTTCGTGCCTCTCTGAGTGGACAATGAAGTGGAGGGTTTCTGTCTGTGCATCTTTCCCCTGGCAGGAGCTTTGTTTTCTGGGTAGTTTCATTGGAGATATTTCCATGGGAACAATGTTGATGAACAGCCACAGTCGGGACTTCCGGGTGGGTGATTTCTGAAAATACACAACGATAAACTCTTTTGAAAAGGCGTGCCTGTGGGGAGAGAGAGAGAGAGAGAGAGAGAGAGAGAGAGAGAGAGAGAGGAGAGGAGAGAGGAGAGAGAGAGAGAGAGAGAGAGAGAACTCTGAACTCTGAAAAAGTTTACTGCAAGGCCACGGCCTGTATGCAAAGGAGGTACATGTATCATGTAAAGACACAAAATGAGAAAACTCACACAGACCAAACCATAAAGAATCTACAAAGAAGAAAAATATATCATTTCCTAACTGCATAGGATAAACCAACTGGGAATTGCTTTCAGGTATTTTCTATGCAGTTTTACCCAGTTTACCCCTTTATTACAAAACAAAACAAAACAAAACAAAACAATTACACAGTTGAAATGGATTTCGCATTTTCTCTCTCTTTTTTTAAAGCATAATAAATAAACATTGCAACAGAGAACGTGTAATAAAGCTGCTTTTCGCTCTGCAGATATAGTGACAAATGTGTACTTCCGTCTAAATTTCCAAAAACTTTCGTCAGATACTTTTCTCTAATTTCCTGATATACTGGACATACAAACAAAAATGATGTTCCCTCTTCTGTAACCTTACAAAAAGGGCAAGAGTTTGATTTTTCAGTATACCTTTTATGAGTGCTAATATTGCATATACCCAATCTGAATTTGACAAAAAGCTGTACGAAATTTAATTATTGAAATGTCTGAGAGGTATTTTTCTGGTTGCAACAATGATTTAAAGGAACGATGAGTGGAATATCTTTCACTCTCGTACAGTTTACTTGACCACTCTTGTTTGTAGCAGTCAATAATGTTGTTTAAATACTTGTACAAAAACCTTTTCGTTTCCAACTCTGCCATTCACCCAAACTTCGGAAAATCCATAAATATCTAAGCAAAATTGGACTTTGCTGGCCCAATTTTGTTGGTCAATCTGGTTTTGTCCACTCCGCATACATCTATTCTTTTATATTATATACGCTTGTTTTGGCAGTCTTGCCAGATCTAGCTTTTTGTAATTTAAACCAATACCTGATCACCTTTATTAAACAATCAACAAATAGAGGGTACCGGCCAATTTCACCATAAAACCATCAAATTTGGAGTTTAGGACTTATTCTAAGAAAGCGCTTACAGGCAAATAAATGGGGGGCTTCCACAATTTGAAAACGTGTTAAACTCCACATTTCAGTTGCATACATCATAGGTTTAACCTGGGCATCAAATAATTTAAGAAGAAAACGGACTGTTCCATATATTCAAGACTCCACATTGTCTTCATGATCTCTACCACCCTGCCTTCAGCTCTGCCTGCAAACTCCTCTAATGCAATGTCAAATGACAGTTTTGTAATTATCGTAAAACCCAACTATTTGTAACGATTTACAACTTCTATCTCTTTTCCTTCATAAAATCACTTTTCTACTTTTGACAAATGCCCACCTTTTCTGAAAACCATAATTTTTGTTTTAGTCAAAATTAACGGTCAAAAACCAAAGGATTTTGATGCCTCGGCGAGGTTGTCTAGTTGTCTATCTGATTTTGTAATCCAACAGGTGTGGAAGAAAAAAACAAATGTCGTCTGCAAACAGAAGCAGAAAGATCTCTTGCAAGCCAGGCAACAAACTGGAAACCATGCCTTCCCTTTTTAGTTACGTTGTCAGCTACCTCTGCGATTAATAGACGGAAAATCAGGGGCGACAACAAGCAGCCTTGTTTCACCCCGGATGGACACTCAAAGAAAGTTTCGGTATCTCACTTCCCCACCTTACACAACATAGAACAGAATCGTATATACCCTGAAGCATTCGAAGCATTTTCGTCGATGTTTTAACTTTCTGTAAGGACTAGCCAAAGGCTGCCTCTATCTACTGAGTCAAAAGCTTAGAGAGAGAGAGAGAGAGAGAGAATGAGAGAGAGAGAGAGAGAGAGAGAGAGAAGAGATGAGAGAGAGAGAGAGAGAGAGTCCAACAGACAGACAGAGACACAGACAGACAGACAGATCGACAGATAGAGAGGCAATAAGAAAGAAAAGGGACGGAGGAGGAAGATGGGGAGAGCTGAAGTGTGGAAAGAAGATGGGGGGTGGGGGTAGGGGTGGGGGGGTGGGGGGTTTAGCAAATTTACCTTGCACATATTCAAAGCGAAAGCTACAAATAATAATGAAGGATTCAAAGGAGGAAGCAAGATGCATACAAAACAAAAGCAAGTACTCCTGACTGTTTTTTTATTTGACTGTTTGTATGTTAGCAAGAATATGTAGATTTTTACTACACATAATTAGTCCAACCTGGAGCAAGAAAAGATAAGACGTGGCCCAAGACTAATTCAGTTAAACCTTTGCTGCATGCTTTCCTAAAGGCACACGACCCAGAGACACAACGAAATCATCATGACTATTGAAATCGTAAAAAAAGTACTATGAAATTTTGGGTACTGGTCTGAAAACCTGTTTAACCGTCTCAACCGATTTGGGGTATGTGTGTCGAAAGGGTGAGAAATAAACAGTTGCAATGTTAAAAACCACACCATTTCTGATCATACAGGTCGTGGAGAACCTATACTTTGAAGAACGGTTATCGACCCACATTGCCTATGGGTTACGGGCGACGCGCCGTCGTCGGTTCAGATGAAGTACACTGTAAACGAGTGTTGGCCTTGTACGACCCACATCGGCGGAAATAGTCTAATCGCGATGAAAACACACAGTAAGTAGCCCGTGTGTACATTGATTGGGTCACGGGGCGACCCGAATCATCGGGAATGGTGTTGTCAAAGGGGGACGTTGGGGAAAGGTACAGTTGGTTGTGGATCCGTGTTGCTGATTTGGATTACACGATGATTTATATTCCGTCTTTATTCAATGTTTCAATGAAGATGAAACCACTGTTACGATTTGATAAATTTACGACACGGAAGTGTATGTTTTTTCACGGAGCATTTAAATGGAAAGATTATGCTTTCTTGGAGATTCCACATTTTATGAAAAAAAAGATTAGGAAGTTACTCGTTGAGTCCGTACGTAGATTCTACTCTGTTTCCATTGAAATAATAACATGTTTCTTTTCTTTCTTCTTCTTCTTCTTCTTTCTTTTCTAATACCATCAATTTGATGCTTTGCGGTCCTTATTAGCGTCTACTGAAGAATGTTGGGCATCAGCTATTTAATCTGTCTCTCTCAAAGGGGGGGGGGGGGGGGGGGGGGGGAGCAAAGCCTGCCTTCTGCCACTGAAACAGAGGGGGGATGGGGAATGGCATAAGTAATTGGAAGAAACTTTTGAAGTCACCCAGCCCAAACACGGATCCAGGGTCGATCCGTTGTCTGTCCCTGTGCCATCACGGTTGACGTTTTTGAACTTGTGGCAAGAAAGCAAGACCATAACAGTGTGTGACCTTCTACCACAAAACCAGTCTTAATTCGATTTTTGAAAGTTCTGAGATATACATATATATTTAAAATTTACAGACTTTTCTGATAAATTTGATATTAAAATGAACGCTATAAGGCAAACAATAAGAAAGTTATGGTCATTTAAAGTGGGTTACTGTACCGACGGCCATTTTTGAGGGAAACGGCTCTCTAAAGTTTTTGCTATCATCTCCAGACATATTTTTGTTAGCAACGGCATCTTACTTTTTACCACACTTCCCAATATTTCACATGGTGCAATAATAGGCATATGTGCAATGCCAGAAAATGAAATTCACTTTCTGGCTGCTTGCTTTTATACAATATTTGCCTTTGGAAAACTGGCAAGAAAAGTAAAACAGTGATGAAATTAAGAAAAATGAAAATTCGTTTCCCTGCGTGAACGCATTCATGCCCTGGCTAGCATCCCTCCACATCATCAGGAGTAGCATCTACATCCATGAAGAATTAGATTAGCACCGCCTCTACATTCTTCAACATGGACGAGTGGTTGTGTCAGTATCTTCAGTCTCCTCAACAGTGTGGCACGAGTCCTTGTCGCAGTTCAAAAGTGGGAGATTTCTTCATCATCGGACAAGATTTCTTCGGGCCCAGAGTCAGAAATGAAATATTCTGTGATGAGATTACTCAACTCTTGTTGATCGGCAGCGGGTAAATTTTCCTGATCTGCAGGAATTCAACAAGTTTGTAAATCTCAATTTTAACTAATTTCTTGGTGTTTTGGAGCAAATGGATGTTGCCACGTGAAAGTTTAGGGTGTAAGGAACACATTTCTGCAAAAAAAGTCCAAATGCCCCAGGTAGACCCTCACCAGCTATTTTCAGCTGTAGCTGAGAAGTAGGCTGTGCGAGTTAAGGACTGGTTTCGTGGTGGTGGGTAAACAGTGTTTGTAATCCTAACCTTTTCTTTTCGTTGACTGGACGCTGAGCCACGTAATAAGTGACAGAAACTAATCGTTTTTGCAGGGACGGGGCGTGTTTCCGATATGTATGGTTGACAAAGGGTTGCCAGACCTTGACTTGAGCCGAGCTGGTAGCTTATTTTCAACCTTGGGGGTTGTAAAAGGAAAACCTAGTTTTCCGTGCGACCAGGGGAGCTGTCGATTTTTTTTTATGTAGCGCAGCTAGAAAGTCTACCAGAGATTCTGTTTGTTAGTATATTGATTCCTATGGGTAAGGTAAGGTAAGATAAGGTAAGGTAATGTTGTTTATCGCCAAGCCAACCGCCAAAGGGCCGCATCAGGGCTCTCACCACGTTGAAGTCAACTCACAAGTTTTCATACACACACCTCTTTACAATACATCCTCTAAAAACACACCCAAAGTTGTGTTAAAAAGCTTTCACTCTAAAAACTCAGATCAAATGAAAAATGTTAATCTCTTTCAGAAATTCAAAGATCACATCAGGTGGGACAATCTCTTAATAAGGTTTCCATGGAGTCTGCTGTAAAATGTGCATTGTCTCAAATCAAGCAAGTCCCAACACTCTGAAAGAATACGTTTCATTGTGAGTGGCACATGACATGGAATGCTCTATGGAGCTTCTTCACTCTTTAAAAGGCCATGGATGAGTAAAAATACGAATGGCCGGTGTTCAGCTGGCATAAAACCGTTTCTTCTGTGCGACAACCAAAGGCAGATGAAAGAAAATCTTTTAGGTTTAGACGGATCAGGAAAAGTTTGTTATCTGTCTGTGCATTCCAGTCCTTCTGCAGAGGTCTCTGACATACTCATTAACTTTCGGTTTTAGATCTGTGTGGGGGACAGATATGTTATGCAGTTTCCCTGTAATGGCATTCGTGGCCAAACGATCAGCCATTTCATAGCACTCCCTCCCTAATGCCAACAGGACTGAAAACGAAAGTAACAATAATGTTGTGACCTTCCACTTTCAACGAGGTAAAAAGCTAAAAATATATATAAAAAAAAAAAAAATAATAATAAAAAGGTGTATAAGTTCATGATGATAGAGATTACGGTCAGCTATCGTCTCCAAATCTGACAGCGAATCAGACAAAATCAGAAAGAGTCCTTGTTTGTAGATTGAGAGATTATCTTCAGTGCTAGAACCAGAACTGTGAGTTCAGCAGAGTAAACATAAGTATCTGATGGAATGTGTTCTCATGATATTTGAGGAGCACCGGGACAATAGGCTGCAGAGACCACTCCATCTTCAGACTCTGAACCACCAGTTAAACCATCAGTAAATATTTCCTGACAAGATGGGAATTCTGTATGTCTTGTATGCCTGAGAAGTGATGGATTCTTTGCGAAAAGCAGCAAGATCGAAGCGGATTTCTGGTGTGAAAAAGGTCCATGCAGGCTTGTCTGGAAACTTGGAGAAGTCAGACATAACTCCTAGATCAAGACCTGCATTGTGCGCATGAGAGTGTGCTTACGAAGTCCAAACGGAGGGAAAACAGTTGCATTTTTCTTCTTCTTCTTTTTTTTTTTTTTTTTTTTTCGGATTTACAGTCGTAAGCAGGATATTCCGGTTCAGAGAACAATACGAGTAGTTCAAGGAAAGTTTCAGCCTGCAGTTGCATAATGAGGGTTCACCTGCCTCTGCGTACAGGCTGTACACAGAGGTAGTGCGGAATACTCCAAGACAGAGATGAAGCCCTTCATGGTGAAAAGGGTCCAAGAATTTCAAACATAAAAGGGTCTTGCAGAGCAATACACAGCGCAACATGGTCTAGTTTAAAACTGACCAAGGCTCTGTAGAGGTGCAGCAAAGTTTTCTTGTCAGCGCCCCAGTCAGTGTGTGCTACGAGCCGCAAAATGTTCAAAGCTTTCTGGCAAGTAGTTTTAAAGTTTTTAATGTGATAAAGAAAATGTGAGCTTTTTGTCAAAAATAACAGCGGGAAGGAAAAATTTCCTTATTTGGATTTCAGGATCAGCAATGAACTGTCGAAAATTCTGGAAGTGAATGCACTCTGTCTTAGTAGCTGAAAAAGTACAGAAATTTTGCTCCGCCCACAGATTAATTTTATCTAGCTTCCACATCATCTACAAACAAGGAGCAGCCGGACCCTGTTAACCTGAGTTAACCATGTTGCTGATTTTGATGCTAAAGAGGGCAGGAGGTAGTATGCTCTCTCTTGTGGAACAGCCAACTCCTGCTCGTGAACATCAGAGAGTGGTGCCAACCCGAACCTGAAACTGTCGTTCTGCCATTTTTTTTTTTTAATAAAAGTGGAGGGTGACCCCAAAGACATAGATTATGGAGATCATAAAGTATCCCAGATTTCCAAGTGGTATCGTAGGCCTTCTCCAAGTCAAAGAAAAATAGCTACTGTTTGTTGTTTGTTTAGAAAGGCGTTTCAAAACGCAGATTCCAGATGGAGGAAATGGTCCACTGTAGTTCAATGTTTGCGGAAACCACACTGTTCCTTCGCCAGAAGGCCCGTCGGTTTTCGAGTTTCCACATGAGTCTAGCATTGGGTCATTTTTTCCATCAGTTTGCAGATACAGCTGGTCAAAGCTATTGGGCGGTAATTTGATGGGTTCGAAAGATCTTTTCTAAGTCTGGGAATAGGAATGATGAGGGCTTTTCGCCAAGATGATGGAAAGAACCCAGTAGTCGATACATGTCTGTACACGTGTAGCAGGATGCTCAGACCTTTTTGCGAAAGATGTTCAAAAAAGTTAATGGTGGATTTCATCTAAACCAGGAGAGGAGTCGCTGCAAGGAAGTAAGGCGGATTTCAATTCCTTTAAAGTAAAAGGAAGATTGTACTCTTCCATGTTGTCTGATGAAAAAAAAAAAAAAAAAAAAAAAAAATAAATAAATAAATAAATAAATGCAGGGTGATTTTTCTTGGAGGGCTTTTTTTTTTTTTTTTTTTTTTTTTTTGACAAAACAGACTGATTTGTTATAAGAAGAGGAATTTGTTTCAATATTTGAAGCAAGCAGATTGGAAACAGCTTTTCCCCTGTTAAGAATAAAGAGTATGAACGCTGGACAGTTCACAGTAGGGCAGGGGTTCTTCCCTTTATATATATATATATATATATATATATATATATATATATATATATATATATATATATATATATGTGTGTGTGTGTGTGTGTGTGTGTGTGTGTGTGTGTGTGTGTAATGATTTTCCACACTTTTGTTTTCCTTCAATGTTTAGATGTTAGAGTTGAACAACAATGTTTCCAAGACAAAACGTTTATTGGTTTCATAAATGTCTTTAAATTTGCTCTTAATTTCTGATGTGCTCGGACGTTGGCATGGATGGTCTGTGGGAGACTCAGTGTTGAGTTTCTTTTGCGGGCTTTGTTAATTCTCTTGCATTCAGAGTTGAATCAAGGCACTGGGAAAGACTTCCTGTCGGATTTTCACTTTGCAGGATCTGGTTCTCTGCCAGATCATTAAGAAGCGTAGTAGCAAAGAGGTCCCAATCTGCTTTGTAAATATTGAGGCGGTCTGGTAAAGACTCACTCTCTGCATTTTTATATCGAAGCAATACAGAAAAATGGTCAGTACCATGCAGGCAGTCATCAGCCTCTCAAACAAAATCCAGAAACAATGAAGGATCACAAACAGAAAGATCGACAGGATGTGGTGCCAGTAGTAGAGAGAGTTTCAAACGCATTCTACAATTTGAGTTCCGCCTTTTTTCAATCTGTCTGATGGCACAGTTAGTTTCTTCTTCCCTGGAGGGGAGGAACTCAATGATCTGTGTGACTTTAGTGGAGGCTTTCTTTGCACTCCACCAAAGCCACTTTGTTTGAAGCAACTCTCGGGGCACCTCCCTCGGAAGGTCGTCTCGGCTTAGGGGCCGTCTCGGGGCGAACCCCTTACTATGCAGCCTGCACAGCTGCAGGCTTAGTTGACGCACTGGGGGTGCATTGATGGGTTTGATGGGTTTAAGCCCCCCCCCCCCCCCCCCCCCCCCCCCCCCCCCCCCCCCCCCCCCCCCCCCCCCCCCCCCCCGACGGCCGCTTTGCCTTGCGATGAATCAGAAGCCGGGAGACGCTTCAGTGCTCGAGACCCGCATATGTCTGTCTGAACACTGGCTTCCACCTGAGGTGCCCTGGGTGTTTTTTTTTTTTTTTTTTTTTTTTTACGACTGTCGATACAAGGAATGTGGTTCCCTTTTGTTCCTGCGCCAACTTTTTGACTTTTACACGCTGGATTTTGCTTCCTACTCGCCAAACAGGGCAGTCTTTTCAAAATGGGCTCACCATCACAGTTCGCCTTCATGAACTGCTTTGCTGCAGGTAGCACACACCTCCTCTCCCGAGCATTTCTCCTTCACGTGACCAATTTTCTTTTTACATCTAAAGCACCTCAGTTAGGATGGTAGATACAGGGCTACTTTTACTCTTAGGTATCCCACCTTTATGGATTCTGGAAGAGTTGGTTTTGAAAAGTTGATGAACAGAGTACTGGTCGGTTTTCCCTCAGCACCTTTTTCGGAAAAGTCCCCCTCCTGACCTCTACAACTCCCTGATCAGCCAACTCAGCCTTGATTTCTCCTTCAGTTATCTCAAAGAACTCTCGGCATCAAATGACACCCTTTGAAGAGTTTAGGGTTTTGTAAGGAGACACTTGTATTCGGTAATGAACAAGACGTGCTGATTTAACAGGTTCTCTGAGTGTGGGCTTTTCGATTAACCTGCATAAGCAGGGAACCATCCCTTAGCCTCTTGACTGATTTTAGCTCTGCGCCTGCAAGACCTTTAAAGCCCTTTGCAATAGCAAAGGGACTCAACTTGTAACTGGTCACTCGCTATCCACCAACTGGATCATCAGCCAAGAGGGCCAAACGCCTAATGTCTTCCTGACTTCTGTGTCCGAGTCTGAGTCCGTGTAAGTCGAAAGGTCAGAACCCAGTTTTCTTCTCTTTCCATATGTCTTTTTGTGTGGCTTTGAAGGTCCTTTAATTACTGGCAGAAATAAATGGTCACCCCCAGAGAGCTGCCGTGCTGGGAAAGGGGCAATGGATGGCCATAGTATGGCGTCCGTCCATCTCCTGGTACCAACCCACACGAAAACCAGACAGTGTATCTCACGACTGAAGTGGGATCAGCCACTCAGCCCCTTACCAGGTAACTGTAGCCTGAGCTTCTCTGCTGCTTACAGCAACAACTCAAGTATCAGCGAAAAATGAGTGTGGAAAAGACGGCTTGAATGGGACACGAAGAGAGAAAAGATCCATTAAGAAAGGCAGAAGATAGAATAGGAAAAAAGTGGGTTACTATTTGTGTCAGGGCTCTCATTCTTAACCTTTCGGACATTAGATACCCTTCCAGGGTCATTGATTCCTATCACGCAGTGCTTAGGATTGTCAGCAACTTGGCTATACAGGCCTTGTAGCATTAACAAGAACTAACCATTTAGCCGAGTACTGATGCCCCCGTCAGCAAAGCCTAAGGGATCACTGGACCGCGCAAGCCCTCAAACCACGGCGAGGTTGCAACTCCAGGAGGTCCCTGTGGGGTAAGCTGCCAGCTGGGGAATAATAACTACATACAGAGAAAAGAAGAAGTATTAATAAGTACATGTAAACGATTGATGTGGTTAATGAATCTATCAGGAGGTATCGTTGCTTGCATATTAAGTCATCTATGCTCAATACAATAGTAAAAAAAAAAAAAAAAAAAAAAAAAAAAAAGAAAAATCTGCTGCATTACACGTCTACAGTGCACAAGGATGACAGCTCAATAATACACTGGCGAATAATAATACAGCGGCTACAAATTGGAAGAGGGTCTCATGTACGAGACTTAGCAACTACTTGACCTGCACATTAACTCAATGCTCTGGTCAGGTCTTTGTTTCCCAGCTTCCATGGTCTGTACCATTCTTTCACCTTTTTGACATGTTTATTTTGGCTATATACATTTGATTAGAAACAATCCAAATGATCTTTCATATCACATCAGTATGCAAGTTGGCATATTCAATTCTTTCTACTGTAATCATAGACAGGGAAAACGGAAAGTTATTTGGTAATTTTTGAATTGGGGACCTGGAACTCTAGAAATGTGGCAGTACACCAGAACAGTATAATTTTGGAATAGTACCAAGCGTAGAGAAAAGGGAGCGGGGGTGAAGGGTGAAGGGTAGGCCGTTCCAGCTAACTATCGTACCCCAAACTGATTTTATATTTTCCTTACAAGACAAAGACACTCTGTGCTGGGACAGAGTTTGGTAACATGTGTAAATCGGCAACCGTTTCTTTAAAATCAAACGATTTGTACAGAAATATATTTTTTTTTTAATCTGGTGATTGTTACACGCAAAAGCGATGACTTCATCCGTACAAGGTAAGTGCAGTAGCCAAAACCCGGGTCGGCACCACCACAACCCCTGCACCGGCAATCCACAGGAAGCAGTCAATGTCAAGTCGTCAAGAGGCAACCAGCGTGCGTGGGCTCTCCCTCCGGAGGGCGCCACCTCGTCCGTCCAACGACAGCCCCCATGGACTCGCCGATACCTGTGACCCCGACGGAAACAAACCAAGGCCACAGACGTGGAGAGGACATCGAAATCTAGATCAGCATGGGAGCAGGGCATGAAAGGCCACAGAATTTGAGACTTTTTTTTATGCTTATCGATGAGAATGCGGAGGATTAAGATAATGCTACAGATTTCCATTTCGGTCTGAGACTACATGACGCAGCTGTACTCTACGCTTTCTTTCATAATATATCCCGGCGTCAACCAGGCCCGAGAGATACAGGCACCTGCAGTGTTGGTCAGGAAATTTGAGCAAACACTCTCAGAAAACGCATCCATTAAGTGGATGAAAACTCGACTGTGTGGTCCCAGTCTTCCCAACTGAGTCCGCAGCAAAACTCAACTCTGGGTAGGAGGCGGTCAGGGCAGAAAAAACCCACATGTCTCTGATGGGATTCGAACCCATGGCCTCCAAGCATGGAGTCCGCGACGCTAACCACTTCGGCACGGCGGCTGGTTCTGGTCTTTCTCTTGTAGAAGGAGGGAGCCGAGGTCTCTAGGACATGATTCTACAAATTGTTCTTTCAGGACCAGATATGACAAATCATCATAGTCTTTCATTCTTCCAGCCAACCCCAGCCATCTCTCTAGGTAGTTTTGAATCCTGGTTAGGAATTGAGCAGAACTTTCGTTCTTTCTGGTCTACTGGACCGGAAACGTTTGTGAAAGCCTTGTTCAAAAAGATCATAACTTCGAAGAAGTTTCGTTTTCAGTGTGTCATATTCATCTTCTTCTTCTCAGGGTAGTCTTGAGTAGACCTCAAGGGCGTTGCCAGTCAAAAGGGCACTTAAGTTGGTAGCCCGCTGTTCTTTTGGCCATCTCATTGCTTCAGAATGGCGTTCAAAACGTTCCATGATAACTGTCGAGGTTGTCTTTCCCGTCCACGAAAGCTGGAAGACGTGGTCTCTTGGCAACTTTGGTTTCTGACTGGGAAATACGTTGGCCATTTTGAACTTTTGAAATTTGGTTAAAATTCTCTTTGTCTCTCTTTCTCTTGATGTTCTATTTCAAGCCTTTTCAGTTCTCTTTCAGCAGCTCGCTCTTCCCTTTCTTTATTTTGCTGTCTTCTCCTGTTTTCACGTTCTTGTCTTTTCTTCTCTTCACGTTCTTTAAGTCTTCTCTTCACGTTCTTCTTGCTGTAGTCTTGTCTTCTCTTCACGTTCCTCTTGTCTTTTCTTCTCTTCAGCTGCCTATTCTAATTTTCGCCTTTCCAGTTCTCTCTCTGCAGCCTCAACCTCTTGAACATATTTCCTGAGTTCATCACCTGCAAGGCCTAGTTCCTTTCCAATCTTCACGTATTCCATGGTAACTCAGACTAACGCCAGGAATCAGTCACTGAAACAATACTTTCCAAAGCTCAACTACAGACTCAGCAGTCTTTCGTTTGACTCTCCTATCTCTGTGGAACCCTAATTGCTCTTGCAGACACAGGCGACAGTTTCCTCCACTTCCCTGGACTGCTCGATGCACTGAAACGCTGTACACACCCTGTGTGTGTACGGGAATACGGCTGAAGACTTTCTTGACGCTGAACATTTTGATTTAAGTTTCGATTCTTCTCAGACGACAGCCGATGCAGTACGTGACGGCGTTTGTCGACGTAGATCTGGACTGGCGTCTTCAAAATCGCAGTTCGTTTAGTACAGACTAGTGAATGATGTCTCTGGAATAAACACCAATGTAGCAGGATTTCGGCTTGGCCCCCAATGTTACAATGCTAAGCGATGACTTCCTCAGTACAAAGTAAGTGCAGTAGCCTAGCTTGTAAGAGTTCGATTTAGATCCTGTAGTACGTGTTGGACTTGCAGACGACAAAATACACCAGGCGGTATTCAAACGAAGAGGATCCTCTTATGTACAAACGCTGAAAAAAAATATAAGAACAAAAACAATCCACTGACCTTCAGGTTCAATAAGTCGTACAGGAACTCAATCATTCATGCAGCAGCGAATATATTCTACTAATGGCAGCTTCTCGTCGACCAGACTCAAACTCAACGAAGACTCGAACACTACTAGACTAGAACTCTTCAACAAATCTCTCTCTCTCTCTCTCTCTCTCTCTCTCTCTCTCTCTCACACACACACACACACACACACACACACACACACACACACACACACACACTCTCATTCTTTTATATGTTATCTAAAGAATATTCTCAAGAATACTAAACTCAGGGGGGCTATTTAGACGAAAAACAAAAGGTGTCTTAGGCTCACCTCGATGCGCTAAGTTGAATGGAACCCTCAGCTAAGCTGTACGACCACTCCTTTCCAATGAAATGAAAACTGCGACAATACACAGTAAGCTGAGTACTCCTTCCCCACCTGCACGCCATTTTGAGCATGATCCAAAATTAAAAAAAAAAAAAAAAATTAACACGTGATCAGCAGTCAAAATGGCTTGCAGGTGGTTGCTCTGGCTGTGATCGGCTGAGCTTACTGTGTATTTGTCGAAGTTTCATGGGAAAGGAGTGGTCGTACAGCATATCTCAATCGTATTATCAAGCGATCCCAACAACAATACTTAGCAATTAGGCATACGTTCACTTTCCAGATTTTTAAACAGATCAACGATAGCGCTACACGGACCGAAGATACAAAGATCTAAAAGCAATAAGTAAAAGGAGGCTTGCAACTCGTCATTACTGCTATGACGTCTTTCACGAAAGTTCCTCCCCTCTTGTCTCCATTTTCAATTGTAACTGTCATAGTGGGGCCAACCATCACCACCGAAGTTCCTGGCATTAAAAGAATGGACCGTCAAACCCCTCAAGTAATAAAAGCTCTAGCACATATGATGATTGCCAACCGATACAACCTCAGTGAGTGGACCACACATCTTCACAGATGGATCCTCAGAAGGAGCAGTGAAGAATGGAGGAGCAGGGTTCTTCATCAGACACACACCATGGAAGATTGACGCACAAGGCCTTCCCTACAGGAAAGATTTCCTCCAACTACACAGCAGAGACAATAGCACTGCTCCACGCAGTGAGGATCTTTCTGGGACCAGCCAGCCCACCACAGAAGGCTGTCTTCTTCTCAGACTGCCGATCTCTGCTGCAGGGACTTCAGACACAAAGAAGTGGACAACATATGCAAGACATCAAGGCTGCCCTCCATGAACTCTCAAAACAGTCTGTCATTACGCTTCAGCGGATTCTGTCTCCCTTCAGTGTATTCTGTCTCACTTCAGTGGATTCCGTCTCACTTCAGTGTATTCTGTCTCACTTCAGTGTATTCAGTGTATTCTGTCTCACTTCAGTGTATTCTGTCTCACTTCAGTGTATTCTGTCTCACTCCTCTCAGACTGAGGACCGGCCACTGCAGACTGCTGAGCCACCTTAACCGCCTGAAGATCACCTACACTGACCAGTGTCCATGCGGCACTGGACCCCAGACCCCTGAATATGTCCTCCTGCGCTGCCCTACTCACGCAGTTCTACGACACAAAACCTGGCCCGGGAGAGCGGAGATACAGGCGCAGCTTTGGGGAGCCCGTTCTGACCTGGAGATGACCGCGGGCTTCATCGTGGCGGCCGGTTACAAGTCTGACGCATCCAGCTTAAATCGAACGCAGAAGAAGAATATGCAACATAACCTGAATTAAACTGAAATGCTGTTGTAAGTACTGTTTAGTCTTATCTTGGTTTAGATATTTAAACTCTGAAGTTACAAAGTAAAGGAAATGGTAAAAATGCGCATTTCTACTTATGTATTTAAAATATATCACAGCTGTCAAGCTGATGAAGCTCGTCGAAATTCTAAACTACGTGTTTGGTCAGTCACTGACTAACTCAGCACTGTCACAATAAAGTGCCAGACCGGAACAATCTTTCACTTTATCTGTCCAAAACTATCTTTTCTGCCTCCATCATGCTTGCCATTCACTGATTCCATGAAGGTTTTCACCTGAACTGCACAATACAGAACTGCAGGAAGGCGTGGTGTGTGTGTGTGTGTGTGTGTGTGTGTGTGTGTGTGTGTGTGTGTGTGTGTGTGTGTGTGTGTGTGTGTGTGTGTGTGTGTGTGTGTGTGTGTGTGTGAAACACAACAACAACAGTGGAGTCATGAACAAATGCTTAGCCACCCACTTAGTGCTTACACACACACACACACACACACACACACACCCACACACACACACACACACACACACTAAAGAAGTGTTCAAACACCTTCGTAGCAGGTTAAGCGAACATGTTCGACTATAAAATTATGTGGTACCATATTTTCAGATCTGTTTTTGTGGCCAATGCGCATTTCACGTCGGATCATCGGTTGCAAAGATTCTTCATGTTAATCTCCATCCAAACGCAATGAATATCTAGTGAGCACAAATTTACCTTTTCATGCTTAGTATTTTCTAAGAAACGTGAGCGAAATTAGAATATTCATGTTAATTGAATTTACAACTAAAGTGATAATTTGTTACAAATATTCTAGACACTTTCAAATGATATAGCAATGTCACGTGACTTTAAAAACAAAAAAACAACAACAAAAAAAAAAACGGTTGTTAGTCTGATACGATCTAACCTTCGTTTTTTTTTTTTTCGTATGTTCAAGCACGTATAATGATCTAAGTAATAACATTCAAGCACACATAATGCCTACTCAGTTTTAATTCTCAGGGGAATTCAGTTAAATGATTTCTGACGCAACACATCACCTTGCTGCATGTCGACGACTGCATGGACCACACAACGATTATTGTTTCGAACAGAATAATTAAGTAAGGTGAAATAATTAGTTATTAAAACAACATACTACTGTAACTTATCAAAAAGTGCATCGACTTTTCCTGATCTAACACTGCTAGACGACATATGGCGTTTTTCTCGGCCTCTTCGACACAAACAATGTTGCCATTGTCAGCCATTTTGAAACGCATAGTGATTGACCTAGAGCCAGCCTAGATCTCTTTCGAAACGAGATTTGAGGAAGGTGTTCGATCCATTCGTTGGGCAAAGTTGAATTTAACAATTCAAGCTAAGAGATGGGGCACTACTTTGAATGGGGGGCCAAAATTCGTGCTTAAAAGCTGCTCAAAGTCTGAAAATTGTATATGAAAAATGAATCTGTTTCAGGTGATCCCCATTTTTTGTTTTAAACACCACCACTGTAACCGAAACTTAAGAATGTATAGATTAATAGACAGATAGATTGACGAAAAAACTACCTTCCTGTTTGAACTTTTCTCCTGTCTTGTTTCTTGATTTTGTTGTTTACATTTTATTTTTCTTCTGTTAAAATTACTAGCATCCTCAATTTTGGTTAAAAAGTGGTGACTAGGAACTGAGATTGGCCGCAGAGAAAATTCAAAAGCATAGTGTATTCATTACACACTATGTGCAAAATGATAAAACGCACGAGGAACCAGAAGCTTCACTCAAAAAGAGGGCATTTTCCGACCTCACTCCAAACATTTAGAAGTGCTCCTTCGATCTCCAAGCAGTATGGTTTTGTGTGCTCACTAGGCAGTTATAAATATTAGTTTGGTGTGGAGTGGAATGGAAGTATAAAAGTAATTTCGACCGACCAGCTGTCTCTTGAAGCTTCAACAAACTACAGTCCCTACGACCAGGACGCCTTTATGTTACTCCGCGGTGTCTATACGTAGCCTAGCGTGAGACAGAAGCGTTGTCACATCAGTTCCAACACGTAGGCCTGTCGGCCTAGCTCTTCTGGGGTGAAAATGACACAGGATCTGTTCTTTCTGGAGACGCTCTTAGGGTCTCGGTTACCCTGGATCCGACTGCTAGGAAAGGTCCAACTAAGTCATCGAAATCATCGAATGGGGATGTATTGGTTATTATTATTATTTGTTGTTATTATTATTATTATTATTATTATTATTATATATGGGTATTTATATAGCGCCTATCCTCGGTCACAGACCAAGCTCTAAGCGCTTTACAATAAACACACTACCTCACTCACTCAACGGGCTGCCTACCCAGGTAGAGCCGGCCGAAGAGCAGCCTACTGGCGCTCATTCAATCGTTTTCCCGTACCATTCCAAATATCATCAGTCACTCATTTTCATTTATCTCATTTATTTCTCCTGTTTCTCACACAGGATGCATGCATTCGATGTTTATACGTGTCCTCCATTTCCACCGCTACACGATGGCACACAATAACAGTAAATGACAATTTTTGTGGCTTGGTAAGAAATACCAGGCGGCTATCTTCAGTCTACAACAATTTTGCCAGGGCAGCGGGGAACCCCCCTGCTCTTTTTCGATTTGTAACTGCCGTGGGTTCTTTAACGTGTGCAGGGGGCCAGGAAGGCACACGGGTCTGACACGCTTATAGTCCCCATCCGATGGACTTGACGTTCAGTTCGATTTGTAATTCACACTGGGAAAGAAGGGCGAGAAAGGCAGGGCTCGAACCCATGCACTTCTGATACGTTGGATTGGCAGGCGAACGTCTTAACCACTCCGCCACCTTTCTTCTTGGTTTATTAAAGCCATCAAGTTCTGGCGATGTTGTAAGGTTTCCAAAGACGCGCATGTGTGTATAAATGAACAGATTCAACTCTGATGTACAGACCTATCACTCAGCGTGTCGTGATGCGCATTATTTTTTTTTCAAATCCAGTATGCTGGCCTGTTTGTCATGCTGGATTCTAAAAGCATAGCAGAAGACAGAAAAAAAGTCATTTCCCTTCTCCGCCAAGAAGCCGACGCACATAAAGTCTCCTGTCAAAATACGCCCCTACAGAACACACACACACACACACACACACACACACACACACACACACACACACACACACACACACGTTAACTACAATAATTAAGTTGTACCGTCCAATACGTCTTTTTTTTTCCTTGTGTTGTTGTTGTTGTTGTTGTGTTACTAAACCCTGCATCGATGATGTTGAAATCGCGACGCCGAGTAGATCAAATCCCTCCTGCTCTTCCTCCCCAACTTAAAAAAAAAAAAAATAAAAAAAAAATAAAAAAAAAAAAAAAAAAAACTGTTTAGCCTGACGTTCTTAAATTAGAAAAAAAAGTCCTTAAAAATGCTGGTCAGAGGGTCATGATGATCCTCAGAAAAGTGTATCTAGCGGGAACAATGTGAGGAAATCTCTAAAAGTGGACAACGGTTCCAGTCAGCAACCTTCAAAGTTTCATTGCAGAAGAACAGAAGGTCCATCTCAAGACTAGCAACACCAATTCCACCAGCAGCTGAGGAAAAAACATGAGTGGACCCGAAAGAAAGACTGCCGGAAAGCAGCTCTCGTCCTCTGCTAGTTGTAATCCTCCTGGGGAGGTTCTCAAAAGAGTGGTCTCCTTGGGGGGGGGGGGGGGGGGGGGGGGGGGGGGGTGGGGGGTGCGACTATCAACGGAGAGGAAGGCATACTACTATCGTCGACAACGTCGTCTACCCAAAAACAGAAAACATTCCACTATCTCAATGAAGTGTCAGAATTTCAAACCGTATGGGTCCATGCAAGACCGACGGCACTGTCGAGGATAGTGCTGCTGTTTTTCAGCCCAGTAAATCTCCTGCTGCCATTCAGACAAGAAGAGAGACTGGGGAACTAACTAAAGCATGGAATCGGTTGACCAATATGGAGGCAGATGATGGTTATATAACTATGACACAACCAAAGACACTTTTGCTGTTTCAACTGATTTTCATCAGCCAACTAAATTCACTTAATCAATACTCATAGTCTGTGATTATCCAATTCTGTGATGCTCGTTTCTCGATTGAACTTTGTAAATAACAGTAACACATTTTTATGCTCAGTTCCCATCTAAAATCATGCAAAATCGCCAATTTGGATTTTCCCTTTGAATTTTTTTTTATAAAAATTCTTTTGTTTAAACTGTTTAAGATTTGTTTTCTTTTTGGGTAAATGTTAGTCTAATAATAATTTACTAACTGCGTCTTTGACATTTTGATTGCCATCTTTTGTTTTTGTTTGGATAGCAAGTTTGAAATGAAAAAAAATGTTAACATCTCTCTCCCTGCTCATCTCCCTCT
>JADBJO010016847.1:12500-35000 GCA_016801955.1 Conus betulinus | reverse complement strand
AACTCCGGTGCAAAATGACATTTTTGCCACAAAAGAAGGAAGCAACCGACTGGACACTGACTGACTAGCCAGCTGACTGAGCTGTGAAGTGTGACAGTGAGACACTGCAGAAAAAAGACGGACAGAAGAGTTCTGTTCTGGCCATAGAGATGAAAGAACAGAAAACCGACGTGTATGTTGGGACAAGAAGAGCAAAGATAATCTAATCTGTAGTGCACATGCACAGCAAAATTTTGGTAAAAAAAAAAAAAAAAAAAAAGACAGCTGGCAAACTGGCTACATTTAGCGTTCAATTTGATAGAGAAGGATATGCAACACTTAAACATCACAGCAGAGACTTGCAACCTGGTTAACAGCTGAATCTACCAGCAGAAACACCAATCACCAGCAAATAAATACCCATCACCAGCAAAAAAAACACCCATCACCAGCAGAAACCCATTATCACCAGCAGAAACCATTAATCACCAGCAGAAACACCAATCACCAGCAGAAAAACATCAATCACCAGCAGAAACACCCCAGCAGAAAACACCCACCACCAGCAGAAACACCCATCACCAGCAGAAACACCCATCCATCACCAGCAGCAAAACACCCATCACCAGCAGAAACACCCATCACCAGCAGCAAAGAAACACCCATCACCAGCAGAAACAAACACCATCACCAGCAGAAAAACACAATCACCAGCAGAAACCATCATCACCACCAGCAGAAAACACCCATCACCACCATCAAAACACCAGCAGAACACCCAGAAACACCCATCACCAGCAGAAACACCCATCACCAGCAGAAACCAGCAATCACCAGCAGAAACACCCATCACCAGCAGAATGGTGATGATGGTTTCTGCTGGTGATGGGTTTCTGCTGGTGATGGGTGTTTCTGTGTTTCTGGGTGATGGGGTGATGGGTGTTTCTGCTGGGATGGGTGGTGATTGGTGTTTCTGCTGGTGATTGGTGTTTCTGCTGGTGAATGATGTTTCTGCTGGTGATGGGTGTTTCTGCTGGTGAATGAGTTTTCTGGTGATGGGTGTTTCTGCTGGGTGTTTCTGCTGGGTGTTTTTCTGGTGATGGGTGTTTCTGGGTGATGGATGGGTGTGTTTCTGCTGGTGATGGGTGTTTCTGCTGGTGATGGGTGTTTTCTGCTGGTGATTGATGTTTCTGCTGGTGATTGGTGTTTCTGCTGGTGATTAATGGTTTCTGCTGGTGATGGGTGGTTTCTGCTGGTGATGGGTGTTTTTGCTGGTGATGGGTATTTCTGCTGGTGATTGGTGTTTCTGCTGGTAGATTCAGCTGTTTAACCAGGTTGCAGTCTCTGCTGTGATGTTTAAGTGTTGCATATCCTTCTCTATCAAATTGAACGCTAAATGTAGCCAGTTTGCCAGCTGTCTTTTTTTTTTTTTTTTTTTACCAAAATTTTGCTGTGCATGTGCACTACAGATTAGATTATCTTTGCTCTTCTTGTCCCAACATACACGTCGGTTTCTGTTCTTTCATCTCTATGGCCAGAACAGAACTCTTCTGTCCGTCTTTTTCTGCAGTGTCTCACTGTCACACTTCACAGCTCAGTCAGCTGGCTAGGTCAGTCAGTGTCCAGTCGGTTGCTTCCTTCTTTTTGTGGCAAAAATGTCATTTTGCACCGGAGTTGAGGAGATAAGTGATTGTTCATTTTCTCATTTTCATTGCATTCAGTATAGTTTGTCTTGCCGGAAGAAGACAGAAGTGGTTGAAACACGTTGTGTTTTGTCTTGTTATTGGGGTTGTCAGTTTTGTTGGGCGGTACAGTAACTACTTTCCTTTTAAGTTTGTTTTAATACCTGCCTGCAGTCACCTCATTTTGAAAAAAAACCCAAATTATCCCAGTGGTGTTTGTGGGTTCAGATCAAATGTGTCGCACCCTAATTTGTATTGGGCCTCTTTTTTCCTCATGCCTGCCTTCCTCATACAGCTCCGCCTAGTGCTCCAGTGCACCTGTTCACGGGGCTTAAAGTCATGAGTTCACACATGGACAGTAGATGAAAAGTCATTTCAGACAGACAGACTGCAGTGAACAGAACCCAGCTGTTGGTGTACTTCCTTTGTTAACGTGCGTTTTGTTTTTTTTTTAATCTCTTCTTGCTCTTTTTTTTTTCTCTCTTTTTTAAGTCTTACACTAACGTCTGTGTGACATAGATGATGTAAAACATGTTATGGTTTGTTACACTAACGTCTGTGTGACATAGATGATGTAAAACATGTTATGGTTTGTTTACACGCACCTTTTGATAAGATTGCAACATGAACAAGTGTACAAACTGACGTTGCCAAATATTGTGCATGAAAAAAGAATTTTTGTTGTTGTTGTTGGTTAAAGTTCTTTTTCTTTTAATGTACGTACAACATGACACAGACAGTGGAGTATCTGATGACCTATCCACAGACATGTCTGTGACTGCAGCACTAACGACAGGTGTGCTCTGTGTGTAGAGACCTGTCCACCAACACACACCTGCAAGACCATTGTGGAGAGTGGTCATGGGCTGACCCATGAGCAGCGAATCAGCAGGTGAGCAGTGGCCGCTGGAGATTTGTAGTGTCAAGTCCATGCACAGACACAGGCACAGCCATAGGCACATGCACAGACAGGTATACATTCAGGCATATCCAGGCAAATGCAGGAGAGCACAGGCACATGCAGTCGCGTGTGTATGGATGGTCAAAGACATCAGCATGTTCATCAACAGATACAGACATACAGACAGGCATATGGACTCCCACACACAGATACACACACAGACACAGTTTCACATACACGTGTACACACACACACACACACACACACACACACACACACATGGACATTTAAAAACATGCATACCTAGACAGACTCACATACACACATGCAGACTCAGATATAGACATACAAACAGACAAACAGACTCGGACACACTCACATAGACAGACAAACACACGTGTGTGCACACACACACACACACACACACACACACACACACACACACACAAACAGTTAAATGCTTCAACATGAGAGACATAAAGAAGGAAATCAACTATACTAGTGTGTGTGTGTGTGTGTGTGTGTGTGTGTGTGTGTGTGTGTGTGTGTGTTGTGAGTGTGTGTGGTGTGTGTGTGTGTGTGTGTGTGTGTGTGTGTGTTGTGCGCATTTTTGTCTGCGTGTGCTCATATTGTGACTTACTGTGGTGCCTCTTCATGTTCAGTCTATGTTGTATGCATTACATGACATATAGAATTAAGGAATGAAATGCTTTCTGTGAACTGTCATAGATATCCTTTCATGTTGAGTTAACGGATCAAAGTCTCCCATGTTTATTTCTCCTCTACTGTGTTATGTCTCAAACAAAATTTCAAGATCAAAAGGCTGTACTAGTCTTAAATTGATGTCAGAATGTTGAATAGATGTCACTTTGTAATTTGTTCAGTTCTCCATTATAGTGTGTATCAGCTGCAGGACAAATGGGTAACTTTTGAAACATCAATTTTAAGGATGTATTCTGTTTCTTTCTGTGTGCCCTATACCTGTATTTGTGCTACAGGAATTGGTTACATAACCAGCGTTGGTTTAGAATTTTGGACATGTGATTGTCTCGGCACAGGAGTGAAAGCCTTTCTTGCTGGCAGTTTGCACAGGCTTGTGCCAGTCTCTTCGAGTGAAACACACAATTTGACAGGGTCCAGTGATACCAGTAACTGATTTCATACTTCTCACACACACACACCCCACCACCACCCCACTAAAACTACACATGTTTAGTCACTATGGTTCATGCTTGCAGTTTTATGCAGCAGCATGTATGTATTTTTGACGCAGTTTATTTGTCAGTTTTACTCCTGCCTGTGCATCGTGGGTGCAGGCCCATGCACATGCCATGGTCTCCATGTTCGATGTTGTCCGCATGCAAGTTTTTGCGCCCTTCCCATGAAGATGCCTTACATATGGATACAGTAGATTTTCTCTAAATCTTCAATGGAAATACCCTCTTCTCTAGAGACCCATGTAGGCTGAAAATTACAATGACAAACCACTGTCGTGGGCATGAAATCATAAAAATGCATTTTATGTAGAATCGGTCACTAAAAAGTGTATGGCATCGGACGAAGTATATTGATTAGTCCTATTGGCCTTCTACTATAATTTGGTTGTAAATTTTGGATTTATTTGATACTGTAATGTAATGCAATATACTCGTATATGTATAGGTAGGCGTGTTTGCATATTTGCATGTACTTTTTTAAAAATGTTATCTGTGTGTGTGTGTGTACGTGTGTGTGTGCGTGTGTGTGTGTGTGTGTGTGTGTGTGTGTGTGTGTGTGTTTGTGTGTGTGTGTGCATGTGTACGAGCACATGTTTTACCCCCCCCCCCCCCTCCCCCCCCTGTGTAATCTCACTAATTATGGTGAAAACATGTTACACAGAAGATTCATTCACTCCTGCATTTTTAGCAGTTGATTGCATTGAGTGGAATGTGACTACAGGCTAACAGTGTATGGGAACAACGCCATTGAAATTGAGGTCAAGTCCTACTGGAGACTCTTCATTGAGGAGGTAGGTTTGTTCAGAGTTTGTGTGATGCTTGAAAATTCTCAAACGTTCATCGACTTTATACTTGCTTATTTGAATGCCCTTTTTCTTTTTACAGCTTTCAGAAAGTTTGGGAAGTTGCCTTTAAAAACAAAAAACGCCTGTTGTTTGTGGTTACTGTTTATGGTGTTAATGGCAATGTATTCTCCACAGAAAAATGAAGAAGCACTATAATGTTCAAAAAGGAGTGGAAAAGATGCAAAACAGACTGGCTGTACTGGGGGAAAAAGTTTTTAAATGTTGAAATGTGAGCTGCGCTTTCCTTTATTGTACTTATTTTTCAGTGAAATAGCATGTGGTATTTTTTGTGCTGGTTTAATGCCTAGTGTTTGTGGCAGATCATGGTTATTTCAGAATTTTTGCCAAAATCTTGAAGGACTTTCAAATTTTGATTGATAGAAGAATGTGAACCCTGGGCAGCAGTCACGGTCTGATAGGAGCGTAATTGCAGACCTGTTTACCCTTACGATTTTGCCATAATTTTTATGGGCAAAAAGCAAAATTATGGGAATTACGCTGCCCCCCTCCCCTCCCCCCCCAAACAAAATTATGGGAAAAAAAAATCAAAGAAAGAAAATTGTTGAACGCAAAGTTTCTTCTGCTACCGTTTTGGTCAAAAGCAGTAAAAAAGACATTTCTCAGCATGCCTTGCATCTTTTACCTTGTCAAAGGTGGCGACAAAGCAGTCTTACGCACCAATGGCCGACTATTCCAGATCTTCAAAAGTCGCGAAAGTATTGAGATTATGAAGATTACAGTTGTTTTTTTTTTTTTTTTTTTTTTTCAATTAGAGGTCTTTGTCCGAGATATTACAGGTACATGAATTTGGGGTAAACAGTTCTGTAATTGTATGCTGAAGTTCTCAAAATAATAGTAACAGGATGTTATGTATGACAAAGCTGTGGTCAATTCAAAATATGAAAGCGAAAGAAAGGGAACCAAATTAAGTCTGTTAAAAAAAAAGAAAAAAATGTAGAGGGAGGGAGAGAGACAGAGGCGAGAGGAGGGAAGAGAAGATAGAGGGAGGGGAGGGGAAGGGAGGAAAGGGAAGGGGAGAAGAATGCAGGGAGGAAAGGAGAGGAGACGTGATGGGAGGGGAAGAAAAAGAGATAGAAAGGGGGGTGGGGGGGGGGGGGGGGGGGGGTAATGATTTAATGAATGACAGCAAAACTTGGGATAAAAAGAAAACAGACAACAATCCTTATCTTAAAAAACGAAGAGGCAGCAGGTCTTATTAGTTTTATTTCAAAGGTGGTCCTTCACAGTTTTTATAGATCACAGAGATTCTCAAAAGATTGATAACTAAGCCAGGACACTCCCGTGAATGCAGACCCCCCTGAAGTTTGAACAGATCCTGTACTGAACAGACAAGTGAATTTTTGACAAGTAGGTCTTCTTCAGATGTCAAATAATAGACACAAAAGAGTACAAAACAATGTTTCCCAGATGCTTGCCTGTTGGAGAGCATTTTAGTTATAGAGCCTGTCAGGTTCTTCAAGCATAAAGGGGTCAAGGCTAACTCACCTGGTTTCATCATCAGCATTGTCATTCAAGGTGATCGGTGATCACACTACGACTATAAAATAACTTACAGTATTATCCATATAAGATATTAGTATTATCCATATAAGACACATGCACATGCGCGTGTATGCACGCACGCACGCACGCACACACGCACGCACTTGTGCAATTTTGGATGCTAAGTGAATTAAGGTAAAAGTAAGATGTGGAGAAAATGGTCAAGCAAGTGAACTGAATATTCATCCTGGGTGTATTACAGGTGCTGACCCCATTCTACATCTTCCAAATCGCCAGCATCACCCTGTGGCTGTTTGATGAGTACTACTACTACGCCGGCTGTATCTTTCTGGTGTCCGCCCTGTCCATTGGGGTTTCTCTGTATGAGACCAAGAAGGTGAGGGTCATTCAAGCCCTATCACTATCTGTTGGTCCATAACTAAGACTTGTTCACTGTACAGATTGCTTTTTTCATGCTGCCTAGTATGTGTTGCTATTGTTGGCCAGTTACTGTCCATCTGTGCACTGTAGTATTTAACCACTTGTGTATCATTCACCCCTTCTCCCTCATCCTTCAAGGGGATTAAATGGCAAGACACAGACCCACAGGGTGGTTTTCAACGTTGAAGAATGTGATTCCATAATCGTTCTAACAGTAGAACTCGGTTGTACAAAGACTTGAGTATTTCATTTGGATTTCCTGACTATCTGCTGATTGGTTGTTGATGTTGAAGAATGTGAGTCCATAATCATTCTTACTGTAGAACTCTGCTGTACAAAGACTTGGGTATTTCATTTGGATTTCCTGACAATCTGCTGATCTTGGTTTGCAGTTGCGGTGATATCTTTTGATATCTTGGGCTAGCGAAAACCATTAGACAGGCTCACAGAATTTTTTGATCTACTGTCCTGGCTGGCAAATGAAAAATACTCATTCTTCTCCAGCTGTGGAGAAGAAACTGTCAAGAAGAAAAAGGGTTTCCAAACTACACTAATTTTCTGGAAAATACTCCGTCTTCGGTGAGAGATATTCTAGTAGCAAATCCAGGCACTCTTACCTACTCTGATATTTTGTGCTCATCTGTAGTCAATCTCTCATCCAAATGCACAGATAACGGAAAAATGTTTAAAAGACTATTGATTTGTTCGTGTATATTATTTTCTGATACTGGAATCGAGTGGCTGTTATTATAACAGGAAAGGCTTGGAAGTGGTGTACCTGTTTTTTGTTGTTGTTGAGAATAAAATGCTGGTTTTTTTCAGTTGTTTGTTCTGTGCCAGTTGATCGTAGGGATGCTGTTGCTGATTTTTGGGTAGTGAGGGTCTCCATAGTCTTCTGTCCTCTGTCTAGCGCAGATATGTGTTAACCGGTCTAGGCCAGTCCAGTCTTTAACATTGTCCCTTTAAGGTTAGCATAGGATGTGCTTGTGTCATACTGAATCTGTTACCAAGATCGTGTATACACCTTCACAGCTTACGATACACGCATATAGATGGCAGATGAAACTAGTACCTGTTTGTGTCGAGTTAAGAATACATTGTTTATTGTTTTTGCTTTATATCATATAATGTTTGTTGTGTTTTGTTGTTTTTTTGTCTTTTTTCTTTTTTTTTTTTGGGGAGGGGGGGAGGGGCATAAGTTTGTTTGAGTGAATTGATTGATGAGGTATTAGTACTGGGGTAACTAACATTTAGTTCTATTCTGTGATTTTCTTTCAACATGGCACCTTCAGAAAGACGGACAATGACTTTTACTGCATTCAGTCAGCCTGTAGAGAAGGCTTGATGAGATCGTGCTAAAAGCCCGCGAACAGAACTGTTATTTAATGAATTGTGTTTTAAAATATACACACACACAAAAAAAAAATCCCACAGTGTAAGACTGTTAAAACTTACCATAGTTATGAAATATATGTTAGTTTTGGGAAATGTGATCTGCCCACTTACAGTCTACAAGGTTGTGTGAGCTGTTGCCTATTCAGTGGGACCTGCGGAGGGGAAGGGGGGGGGGGGGGGTTTAGTGTCCACAGTTGTGTTGAGTCAAAGTTCTAAAGCCAATTACAGCCTTTTTCTATTCCAAGTGCAATCCTTAAAAGGTGCATCAAAGCTTCTATCCTGTACAGGAATGTAGGTTGCTGTCGATGGGTGGAAATGGGCAGATCATTAAGTGGTGGAGTATTGGGGCCAGACAGTGGAGGGTAGGAACAGTCTCTCAAAAGGTAATGGAAGGTACATCAATTATTTTGGTGTATTTGTCATTAGCAACGGATCACACTGCGTGACATGGTGAGCACAGCCCCCCAACATCTGTGTCGCCAATGGTGCTGATGGTAAGCACACTGGAATGTGTTTGTGTGTGTGTGTGTGTGTGTGTGTGTGTGTGTGTGTGTGTGTGTGCACGGATCTTAACATATGTAAGCATATATTGAATAGTATATACTTGTTTATAATTTATACTTGTTTGCTGAACGGAAGTTTGTTTTGAATTTTTTGGAATGCATCATTTATAGACTTCGCCGCCATTTGTGGTGTAGTTTGTATTTGTGTGCATGTTTTACTGCATAAATGTTCCCATAGTTTCATATTTTTTTTGTTTTTGTTTTTACCTTTCCCTATCCTTTCAAGGATGAAAAGCGTGGATTCATTTTACAGTATAGCACTGGTAAATGCGCGCGCACACACACACACACACACGCACACACAACACACACACACACACACACACACACACACACACACGTACACACACACCCTCATACTCTCACACACACACACACACACACACACACACACACACACACACACACACATGTACACACTCACCCTTATACTCACACACACATACACACACACACACACACACACACACACACATGTACACACACACCCTCATACTCACACACACACACACACACACACACACACACACACACACACTCACACACTTGCATAAAACCCCTGTATTCTGATTACCAAATACAAAGTGAAACAGTCCAGTACTCCATACATTGTGCTTGGGCATCGCCAATGGTAAATTTCTGTCTGACCTTCAGATCTGTTAGGTGTCTGGTCCTGACTGATCTTACTAGGTTTTCCAAACCTTCAAAAAGCCGTGAAAGAGAAAGTGAAACAATTCTTTACACATTTCCTCGTGACTTTTTCCAGTCAAACTTTGACAGTAATCTGAATTACTTTTTTTGTTGTTGTTGTTGTTATTTTTGTTTATGGTTATTAAGTGAAATGAACAGCAAATGATTGACTATTTGGCAAGTGTTAAAAAACAGTTTACAGTTTATTATTGAGGCTGGGTTTGGATCCTGTAAACTTGTACTGTCCGAAAAAAAAATTTGCAGTCACTGAAAGATGGGGACAGAATGTCAGCTGTCAGCTAAACCATCAGTTGAGCTCTTTAGGACAAACAAAAATCACTTATATGCAACAGAATGCACATGATTCCACCTTTTTTTTTCTTCCCGCTTCAACTTTCCATCCACACATGGAAAAAAAAAAATGAAGAAGAAAAATGAGACCATGAAGGCTGTCAAAAGAGCAGTGTTTGAAGAAATTGTGAATCAGTAAGACTAGGTAAGACTTTGTTTTTATTTTATTTGATTAGAATCCCCTGGAAATGAGTGCGCTTTAGTGGTTTCATTCCCTGAGGATATGTTAAAAGATCCTAATGCTGATACCTGTTGTTGGTGGTTTGGAGATATGCCAAGTGAATAATGTCTGCTTTAGAATCTGAGAACATAATATTTTAAATGCCTCCAGGCAGTTCTCCCCCAGTCAGTTCATTGTTAAGTTTTCTAATTTGAATTTTTTTTTTTGTTGGCTGGACATTTTAAACATTGATTTCTTACATGCAAATCAGTTGAAAAGCACAATAGTGATTTTCTGTACACACATTTTAAAGAGATTTAGTGTACGTGAAACTGTTACAGAAATGTGGAAAAAATTGTTTTTATGTGGTCAGTAAACTGTTGAAATAGTATGCATTAGAACTCTGTCTAAATGTATTTATTCATTCCTTCAAGATTTGTTAGGTATAAATCCTCATTACAGTAATATAGAAAATTGATGAAATCATTTTGGAGATTCTAAAGGGAGAACTGACCTTATAGACTGGACGGAAAGTCGTACAAAAATCAATTGTTTCCTGTAATATATTGATCCTGTTGGTTTTTTTTTTAGTCTTTTTGATGGTGAGTCTGTTACAGAAAATGTAAATAACTGATTTTCTCCTTGTGGCTGCTAATGTGCTGTTCATTGTGAAAGTCTGTCTGTTGTGTGGCTGCAGAGTTTACAGAGATTCCAGAGCAGCAGTTGGCCCCAGGGGATGTGATTGCAGTACCAGCCCATGGTTGTGTCATGACCTGTGACGCTGTCCTTATCACCGGCACCTGTATCGTCAATGAGAGCATGCTGACAGGTAGGTGAATTCTATTGTCCTTGTTTCATTGTCTTTTTTTTTGAGAGGGGGGGGGGGGGGGGGGGGGGGGGGGCTGGGGGGGGGGGGGTGTCTTCATGCATGCCAGTTGAGTGGTGTTACTTCCGCATCACTCGCTCCAGCTGCCGGTTCACAGCCACATTGTCCTGCCCATTTTGTCCCTCGGAATTGTTCTGCCGTGGTGTAACCCAGTCTGTATCTGCCTTGTTGATAAGTGATTGCTCATTCATTTTCATTGCCCTGAGTGTTGTGTGTCTTGCCTGAAGAAGACCCAAGAGGTTGAAACATGTTGTATTTTGTCTTATGATTCATCTGTGTGTGTTTTCGGTGGAGCCTTAAAAATATGTTTTAGAATTTGATAATCTGATAGCTTTAGCTCCGTGTGAACTTGCTGTTTCTTGGAGTGCTACAGAAGTTAATGGGAGTGGCTGTGTCAGAAGAAGCTGAAATGAGCTGTGAGGGGTGAATGTCACCAAGAGAGTTAGGGGAATGAAATAAGTGGAGTGTTGTTAGTTTTTTGTCTATTGTTCTTCAACCCCCTGGGTGAAATAAATCACCTTTACCATTAATCATGTCGAACATTTTGCCTTTTTGACGTGCTGTGTTGTGGTGATGGGCAGGTGAGAGCGTGCCAGTGACCAAGACGCCACTAACCCACCAGGAAGACGACGAAATCTACTCTCCAGAGATCCACAAGAGACACACGCTGTTTGCCGGCACTCAAGTGGTGCAGACGCGATACTATGGCACCGCCAAGGTGCTGGCAGTGGTTGTCAGGACAGGTAACTTGGAGGCAACAGGAAGGTTATAAGCTTACCTCATGTGGAAAGGACAGTAATGAAATGCTGGGAATTGAGAACTTTTTTCACCCCACAATTTTGAAAGTATTGAAAATAATCAACAGAATGAGGAGCAGTTGAAAAGCAGTATACACAGCTATGATGAACTGAAAAAGTCATGAAGATGTTTGGAAGTGTTCTGATGCAGCATGCTATTGCCATCACAGATTTCATCTCTGAGTCAAACTGGGTCTTCCCACATCATTTCCATGACCAGAAGAGAATCACTTTATCCCTTAAGACCTCTGGCAAGAGGAATGGAATTTCAGGCAAGCTATTTAAAATCCATCCAAACTTGAGAGAGGTTTTAACCATGTTCCCGAGGCGGCCGTTAAAGAAGAAACACCTTGTTCAGAGATGTCCCCACCTGATGTGATGGTTGAATTTTAGAAGGTGTGTCGTAAAGGGTTGTGTGAATTTTTTGTTTTGTTTTTTTCAGTATTAATGACTTTTGAGTTGACTTACCGTGGTGACAGCCCTGATATGGTCGTTTGCGGTGGGCTGGGCTATAAGCAGCTTTACCTTACTTTGTCCCTTGCTCATTCCAGTAGTTGATGCTGTCTGTGACCCTGTGTGTAGGCTACTGCACAGCCAAGGGAGAGCTGGTGACGGCCATCTTGTTCCCCAAGCCCCTGGACTTCAAGTTCTACCAGGACTCTGTCAAGTTCATCCTGTTCCTGGCCGTCATGGCCTCCCTGGGCATGACCTACTCCCTCATCATGTACATCAGGAATAACGTGAGTGAGGGGTGGGAGAGAGGGGGAGGAGGGCACATAAGGCACTAGCTGCACGTATGTCAGGAATAATGTGAGTGTAGGAAGGGGGGAATCAGTGGTTTATCAAGTTTTACCCAAATCCACATTTGACCAGTTAAGGGGTAGTGTGGGAGAACAACAGTCTCACAAAAAAAGAAGAAAACAACAACCAGGAGAACTGTTGGTGTTTCCTGGGGTGCAAGCAGTACATATGCGATGGGTTTTTGTTTGTTTCTTTGTTTTGGCTGCAGCACAAATGGATGAAAGTCACGGACCGAAGAGTGTAACAAGAAATGGGGAAAAAAGTAAAGAATACAGATTTAAGTGGTTTTTTTTTAGTTCTTTAGTTCAAAGACAGTGCTCAAAGAACATGTTTGTGTATGTGTGTGTGTGTGCACGCGTTTGTGTTTGTGTGCATGCACACCCACACCCACACATGCATGTGCACATGCGTCTCAATGCTGAGCACAATTTTTGAAGGATGATTGTGTTTGTGCACATGTATGGCTGTTTATAATGTTTCACAGCAGTATATGTGTTTCTCATCAAGCATGTGTGCAAAAAGTAGAAATAAAAAAAGAGAAAAGAGGGTGTTCATACCTTATATATATATATTTTATGTTGATGGCCTTAATTACTAAATAAACATACTCATACTAGGTGTTTAGAGATTTTGTTGTCATGCAAATGCCAACTGACTTGTGAAATGTTACACAGAGACCGGAACCACATGGAAATTGTGTTTCTATTCAGGCGCCTGTGGGCCAGATGATCAAGAGACTGTTGGACATCATCACCATCATTGTCCCCCCAGCCCTGCCGGCAGCCATGACTGTTGGCACAGTGTACGCCCAGAATCGCCTGAAAAAGCACGGTATCTTCTGCATCAGTCCCCCACGAATCAACTTTTGCGGCCGTATCAACGCCTTCTGCTTTGACAAGGTGAGGTGCCAAGTGAGGTGACTGGAGGTGGAAAAATAAACAAATCTAGAAAGATTTACATCAGAAATCCACCAAACATGAGCAAACGAATCCCAAAACAAAAAGCGACGCGTTTCCACCTCCAAGGTCTTCTTCAGGCATGATAAGCAACACTCCGGACAAGGAAGATGAGGAAGGAGCTATCATTCATCTTGTCAGATTTTCATTCTTCATTTTCATTGTCCTGAGTGTTGTTTATCTTGCCTGAAGAAGACCTAAGAGATCAAAACGCATCGTGTTTTGTCATGTGATGCGTGTGTTCATGTTTGGTGGATTTATAGCGAAAACTTTTTAAGATTTGACAAGGTGTTTTATGACTGTTTTGGGGGTGTGTCTGTCTTCTGGCTGTTGGAGTGGAGTTGTTGTTGTGTGTTTGGTTTGATAGTTGTACGTTTATAGCCATACTTCAGAAGACAGTTTTGAAGGCAGATTGCTGGGGTTTCCTGATGGAGGTAGCTGAAGGATGAAAATGAGTTTAAGACTTTGACAGGTATTAAGCATAGAGTAATTCATCAGAAATATTATTGTGAAACACATGAAAGTTTGGTCTTATGTTACATGTATAATGATTGACCAGGTCTTGTGGAAGATTTTTGAAATGTGTTTAATCAGCTCTGTCTTTCCCTACAGTAATAATAATTGCAAGATAGGACTACCTGAATGGGAAAAGTAGCAATTTGGGTTAGGATCATAACTGTGTCTGTTGGTGTTTTGGTTCGGGGACTGCTGTGAAGAACAGATAGACTGAAGTAGAGATATCTAACACAAAAACTCGCTGTCTAAGTCTCTTTCTCTCTCTGTCTGTCCATCTGTCTCTCTCTCTCTCTAAGTTCTATTCCAGTACACAACATGTATAATCATCAAACTAATTGCTCAGCGAAGCAAGGTTCTGATTGACAACGCATGTACAACACATACAAGTTGCTAGGGGCAACCCCAGCAGACAGTGCTGCATCCTGCTGTTCCTTCACTTCACGAACCATTAAAAATGAAGATAGTCAAAAACATGTTTGCACGCAACCAGCACAACAACACAAGCAAAATTTCAGGCTGATTTTGTGATGTCTTGTCTGGTGTCATATTCTTTACTAAATCAACCTCTTGCCAGTTTGCTAGTGCTGTATGACTAAATCATCGTAACTATTCAGCATGAAGACACTCTAAAAAAGCAGTTAATCTGGTCCATGTGCCCAGCCGTAGTATGATTCCTTTCACTTTATTGCCAAACATTTCATAACATGTCTTGTGAGGTTTTTGCGCTGTGTGGCCTATCATCTGGTTTTATTTTTGTTCCACACTGAAGCTAAATGTGTACGATTTTTTCACATGGCTTTTCTGTGAAGCAGTAGTCATGAAGGTTTGGTGGAACACAGCTTGCAAACTGGCCATTGTTTGCAAGAGTTTGACATAGCAAGCATATTTAGTGAAACAGAGAGCTCATTAATGAAAAATGATTCATGAAGAAAACAGAGTATGAACCAATGTTTATGGAGAGCTTGTATATATGATATATATCATGCTGTTCATTTGTGTGGGTGTTTTTGCAGACGGGGACACTGACAGAGGACGGTCTGGATATGTGGGGTGTGTGTGCCTGTGGAGAATAAACAGTGAGTTTATGTGTGCTGGGGGGAGGGTGGTGGTGGTGGTGGTGGTGGTGGTGGTAATGGTGATTGTGGATGTGTGTGGAGTGGGGGTGGCGGTGATGATGGTAGATGTGTGTGGGTGTGTGTTTTATGCCTGTGAATGTATATGACTGCTTGCGAGTAACTGTGATGAATGAAATTCATTATGTCCAGGTTTATAGATTTGTATTTATTGTCTATTAAAGGGGCAGTCAGTAAGAGTTAACATGCACAGTTATAATTATGTGTATCTGATTTCCTCATAAAGATTGTTGAGCTGAGTTTATTTGTCTGGATTTGTCCTTGTGCTGTAATTGATTGCTGGGCTAAAGACAGCAGGTAAATAGTTCACTCCTCCGCATCCAGATAGCCTGCTTAATGAAAGACTGATGAAAATGTCCAGGTGTGCACCTTGCAAAAGTATATTTCGATTGACTGCCAGTAAAAGACTGATGACCGAGCGCGCGGTCTGTGCAGTTTCCATGAGGTGCAGCACGACCGTCCAAACTGGCGCGGGGCCCTGTGCTGGTGTGTCTGGCCACCTGCCACTCCCTGACCATCATCGACGGTGAGCTGAGTGGGGACCCTCTGGATCTCATCATGTTCAACGCCATCAAATGGGTCAGTGAACTGGACTGGTCAGTGAAGCTGGGCAGTGTCATAGGCATGTTTCGTTGGCTGTTGTTACTGTCTGTTGCTGTTGATTTGCTTTTTGTCCGGTGTTTAAAGCTCAAATACCATTTTAAAGTGTTGTCAGGTGGGTTTGTTTCAACATTGAATGTACGCTATAAGTTATGGCGACTTCCTTGATTATATCTCGCAAACTATTTTGAATTCATCGATGCTGTCTTAGGTGAAACTGAAAACAACCATTTAAGATTTTACAAATTATTTTGAGTTCATAAATGCTGTCTAGGCTGAAACTGAAAACAACCATTTGCAGTGCACTTAGGGTAGCTGGTCCTTGCCACATGCTCCGTTCCGCAGTGAATGTGCGACAGTTTTCTCCTCTTGTCTGTCAGGAGATGAGTGATTGGTCGTATAGTGTTTCTTTATTTCTGTTGTTAGTGGCTTCTTTATCCTTAGCAAACTGCTGCTAATATCAGAAATGTGGGAGTGAAAATAATGACTAAGATTCTAAAAACTGCTGGTGTTGCTCCTTGTTGTCTTGGTCATTGATGACTATGATAACTACTGTTGCCATTGACGATTGTGATTGTGTCATTGTTACCGCTGTTGATGGACTTTCAGCACCTGGAGGAACCAGGGCAAGACACCAGCAAGTACGACACCATCATGCCACCGTGGTGCGGCCCTACACTCGCGACACATTCCTTGGGGAGGAGGTACGTTGTTGTCTTGTTCTCGTTGTTTCCATGCATGGTGGGGGGTAACTCTTCCCTTCTGGTTCTCTTACTTAGCTGCAGTGGGCGCGGTGTGTGAGGGGATTTTGTGTGTGGAAATGAACTGATTTCATGTCTGCAGTCCTGGTGTGGTGTCTGTGTTGAGTTGGGCAACAGACAGCATACAGTGCAGTGCAATTGCTTCATAGGAACCTTCAGAAATGGTTAAAGATGGAGTCTTTATGGGGAAAGAGTCGTCTTTGAGGGGGAAGTCCTGTGGAGACAAAAGCAAGAATGTTCCAGACAAGAAGTCTGAAAACAAGGGAACTTACTCCGGGGCACCTGAAATGTTGATGAAGACAATTGTTCTCATGTTATTTAATCGGATGAACATTCATGGTATAGGGATTAAAGACCCAGAGTTACATTTGGGTGTGGTGTACATGCCTGATAATAGTGATATACTAGGGATAAAGATTAAGCAAAAAGGTTGAAAATCCGTTGGTCCCATGATCATGTGGCCAGTGAACTGCAGGAGGTTCACCATGTCTGGGGCATGGCATGATGGTGGACGTTACCCATCCCTCTCCTTCTGCCTCCTCCAGCTTCCCTGACCTGAATCACGCACTCACCCACTGCTAAGTGGGCAGGGAGGGTGTCTGAAGTCGTTAAAAATCCAACTCCATGAATGTTTCAAATTCTCGACCTTCAGCTTCCCATGCAAAGACTCAAACAGTGTGACTGCGGGCTGTTCGAGGGGTGCTACAACATGCAAATAAGACCGAAACATGCTATGGCATTGGTCAGGACTGACGTGCGCAATGACTTTGAGGTGTGCACACAGAGGCACTGAATGTGACTGTGGGTCATTTGTTCTAGCAGGTTTACACAGTTGGGTGCCAAAAGTGAGTGAGCCATGTGTAATGTGCTTTGGAGTGTAAGACGCCATAGTCAGAGAAAGGAGTGTTGTTTGTGGGGAAATTACGGAATAGAGTGAATTCAGCATCTTGTGAAGAAATTGCTGTAAACAAAGAAATGTCAGAAATACAATAGTTGTATGGAAAGTATTCTAATCTTTGATTAAAAAAAAGAATATTTAACAGCATTTCACATTTTAGGGTTCCATCTTTCTTGTGGTAGTGCTGTCCAGATTACACACACACACACACACACACACACACACACACACACACACGCACACATGCACTAAAAAAAATGTTATATATGATGTGATTGAGGGTGTATGTTTTTGTTTTACTTTTTGTACATTTTTGTGTTCATTATGCTTATAGCAAGCAAGACTGTTTCTGTTGAGCTTATATGTTCTTGACATGCTTTTGTTGAAAACAAGAATTAAACAGACGCCTAAAAAGGACTGTTATTAAATGAAGTAACCAATAAAGAAAGAGAAAAAATTAACAGATTTGTTTCTTTCCATATACAGCTGCTAATGATGAGCTAATTACATGTACAATTTTTTTGTAATACGTAACATCCTGTGCAAGATTTTGTTGCCTTTGTGTATGTACTGGTCTCATGCTTCTTTGTTTCTTTTGTTTGTTTGTCCATGCAAACAGAACATTGTAAACAACTGATGTTTGATCTAAAGGTTTTTGCTGAGCTTTGTAGATCTCTTTGACACTGATTTTGATCAGTGGGTTTGACCATGTAAGTGGAAAATTATAAACGAGCGATATCAGTTTTTGATCAGTAGGTTTTTCCATACAAAAGAAAATTGTGAACAGTTCATATTTACTTTTGATCAGTATAAACTACAGGCAAATGGAACGTTGTAAACTACTGACCTATGCCATTGATCAATAGGTTTGGTCATGCAAATAGAAAGACTGTAAACAATTGACATTTACTTTTGTTCAGGAAGTTAACCCCTACATTGTGATCAGCTAGTTTATCCATGCAAATAGAAGTATCTGTGCAAGTAGAATGTTGAAAAATGGCGCACATTTAGTAGGTTTGTCCATGTAAATAGAATATTCTGAACCACTGAGATTCACTTTTTATCAATAGGTTTGTCCATGCAAAGACACACACACAGCTGAGGTTTACGTTTGACTGGAAGACTTGTCCATGCCAACAGAACATTAACAATTGAAGTTTACAGTTGATCTTTAGGTGTATCAGTGCAAAGAGAACATTGCAAACAACTGAAATTTACTTTCCATCAGGAGCGTTATCCAAGCAAACGGAACATTGGAAACAATGGGTATTTACATTTGAACTGTAAGTTTGTCCAAGCAACTAGAAGATTGTAAATAACAGACATTCTACTTTTGATCAGTTAGCCTGATGCTCATTGATAATGGGGTCATGTTTTTTTTTCTCTTAATCCTAATATTGTGGTGTGCCTGTGGGTATGGCCTCTAGAGCTTCAGGTGTCTTCAGTGGAAGGGACTGTTGTGAGGTAAAGTAAGTGTCAGCAAAGATAAAAATGGTCCTCAAAAACAAAACAAGGCAAAACAAATACAAGAAAACAAAAGACAAAAAAGGAAGAAAAACCGTCTTTAAATTGAATACATTTTTGTCAGGAGATACTGTAGACAAGAAGAAAAATGTTTGCATCTGTATTTATGTGACTTAACAAATTTTTTTTTTTTTTTTTTTTTTTTTTTTTTTTGCGTTTGTCCACATGAAAAGACTGTGTGATCAAGTAGGGTAATGATCATAATAATACCAACAGCGGTAACAATGATGAAGACGATTACAATAATGATAATAATGATTACCCTGTGGTAAGTCAGTTGGGTCCTCCGTTTTTCCCCCAAGAGAGACAAGGTTCCCTTTAGAAATTAAAAAAAGCCAAACCTTTTTTGTTTCCAGAGGTTTTTCTTTCAAAACAGTCTTAGACATATTAAGCTGGGTTATAATGCCTGTACATGGCTACTGCTTTAGTATGACCTGTTATGTGGCTAGCGTCGCAGTGAGATAAATATAACATCGAGTGGTGTGTGTGTGGTGTGGTTTTTTTTTTTTTTTTCCCCTTCATTTTTACATGGCCCCCCATTCATCGTTATTACCACGTCACTGCCACCCCCCCCCCCCCCTCTTTGCTCGTGCACATCCCCCCCCCCCCCCCCCCCCTCCAATCTTATTCACAGCCATATGCAGGCTCATTCTGTTAGTCATAGTTGCAGCACAAACAGTTCACAAAGAACTATCAGTATCACTGTGAAGTTGCCATGAGGTGACCCACCTGAGGAGACACTGCACTGTTGCTGAGTAACGTTGAGTACTGTCCAGTGGCTTCTGTTGTGATCTGCTTACGCAGGACACCACCTGTCAGTCCTCTGTTGATGACAGTGACCACTTAGGTGCTGAACAGCAGGGTGAGTGAATGTCCGCTCCAAACAGAAACTGAATTTTTGCTTACACTGAATGCTTAGCCATACACTCTCTGCAGGTTTCAGCGTGAAAAGGACATTGAACCTGAGGTTCTCTTGACAGCAGGGTTTAAAGGGCAACAGAATTTAAGGGAGAATAGATTCTTTCATTAACCTGCCTCTGGAGATTCAAATACACACTGTTCAGGATAACATGTTGGGCAACTCTCTTGGAGAGGTCTCCATTAATCAAATCAAATTCGACAACATGGTTCCGGCCACCCCATAGAAGCATGTAGCACTCCCCACAAATTTGGAAAGGAGTGGAAGAAATTCAGAAATATATGCCTTTGATGGGACTGGACCCTATCTGATCTGACTACTATACAGACTTCACTCTGAAAGCAACTTGTCACTTAGGGCTAGTGGATTGATCGCAGGTTCACACGTTAACCCTATGACCTCCCACCCAGTGTCTGCAACCCGCACCACTGACCATGGCGCCACTGTGGCTGTTTTTTCTTTTTTTTTTTTTTTTTTTTTCTGTCCAAACCTCTGCGCCACTTCAGAGGCAGTGCACCCACACCGCTCATTCCGACGCCCAGTCCACAGCCACAGCCCACTGTGGCTGGTTTTAGATGGAAGTTTTGGAAAACGCTTTGGTAGGGGGCGGTGGGATCTAACGAATAATAACAGTCTGTTGTGTGTGTGTGTGTGTGTCTGGCTTTGCAGGGGAATTATTTAACCTCTGATGAGTTGTTTGAAAACGCCTTGGAAGGGCGGTGGGACCAGGTATAGTTTGGTCTTAGCTTGCTTCTGCTTGTGTGTGGTGTGAGCTTGAACCCGCAGTGTTTGGTGTTTGTCATTGTGGACCTAACATTTTGTTTGGTTTGTTTTGTGTTTGTCTTATTTGGCTTTTTTTGTGTGTGTGTGTGTGTGTGTGTCAGTGTTGAAGTGTCTTTTGACAACTAATGTTCTGTCTTTTGGATGATTTCAGTTTGTGGCACATCTGCTGTCATGTAATCATGTGTTTGCTGCTTGATGATGTGTTAATGCTTTTGTTTTGTGGCAGGTGGTGCTTCTGTTGAAAATTAATTGTCAGGTCATAATTGTGTTGCACAAAAATTATGTATGGCTACAGTTGTGGATGCATTGTTGTTGCTGACATGCTTTTGCCTGTGTGTGTGTGTGTGTGTGTGTGTGTGTGTGGCTATGAAATCTGCTGGTGTTGCTTGACTGCTACTCGATACAAACATTTTACAAATGATGTTGGTTGTTCTTTCTTTGCCTGTGAATGATTATCTATTGTCATATTCCTATGCTCTGTAGCTGTGGTTATTTGTTCATTGTTATTTGCCTGTGGTTGATTATTCCCTGTTGTGCACCTGTCATTGATTACTTGTTATTTGTCTGTGAATGATTATTCATTGTCATGTGCCTCTGATTGATTCTTCATTGTTGTGTGCTTGAGATTCATTTGTCATGATTATGAGTCTGTGGTGGATTTTTTTTACTGTTATTTGCCTGTGGTAGTTTATTTGTTGTTGCATGCTTGTGGTTGGTTACTCAGTGTTCTGTGTTTGTTGGCTGAATAGTCATCGTTCTATGCCTTTAATGATTACTCATTGAAATGCTGTGCCGCTAATTGTAGATTGTACAGTTCCTGTTACGATTGAATTTTGTGTACCCGTGGGTATGAATGGTTCAGTGATTGTATAGGTTGTTCACTGATTATGATTGATTATGAATTGATGGGTGATTTTGGTTGATTCTAGTGTTCAGTGACCATGCTAAATTATTGATTTTTTTCAGTCACTGTAATTGACTATAGAGATTGTTCAGTGACATTATAGATTATAAAGTGGTTGATTGACTATAGATTGTTCACTGACATAGATTTTTCAGTGGATGATTGACCATAGGTTGTTCAGTGACATGGCCGAAGTTTTGTGGCGAATGCAGTCATAAGATAGTCACGTGACGCCCACCCTACTTCCGCCTACGGAAGATGCCGAAGTTCGTTGTACTGTACGTCATTCTACTTCGGCCTGTCGCCCAAGCAAGATAAGTCTTGTGCTCTGTCTCGCCTATACTTTGCCTTTGTGTAAGAAGCCTCCTCCCAGGCTCAGTGCCGAGCCCACACCACTCGCCTCCTCAGTCTCTGTTCCACCCTGGGGTTTGTAACCAACCCCCTCAAATGCGAACTCATTCCCAGTCAGAGGTTCTCTTTCCTTGGCATGAGTTTCGACACGATTGCCATGAAGGTCGCCCCGACCCCAGAGAGGTCCGCCCGATAGTGGACCTCATCGAGCGCCTCCGAGGAGCATCCCACACCTGGGCCAGAACTCTGTCCTCCCTCTTAGGGATGATGGAGTCCCTTTCAGCCCTCTTTCCGCTGGGTCGGGTCCCCAAACGCCAGCTGCAGAGGGAGTTCCGTCGTCGTTGGTCCCAGACCTCGGACCGCTGGGACCAGACCATTCCCCTCGGCCACTGGTTCTCTTGTGCCACGGACGAGTGGCTCAACCCGTCCACCCTGACCACCGGCGTTCCAATCTCTCTCCCCACTCAGTCCCTCGAACTGTACACGGACGCCTCCAACTCAGGCTGGGGGGCCCACTTGGGGGACAGTTATGCCTCGGGGGTGTGGGATGCACAGATGGCACGCCTACACATCAACATATTAGAATTGGAAGTGGTCAGGCTGGCCCTCCTCCACTTCCAACACCTAATCTCTCACCGACTGGTTCTCGTCCTCACAGACAACACGTTGGTAGCCCATTACGTCAACAAAGGGGGGGGGGGGGGGGGGGGGGGGCTCACTCCATCGGCCTCTCCCTACGGACAGAGGCCCTCCTTCGCTGGTGCCACGCACGGGGAACCACCCTCCGTGCGAGACACATAGCGGGGACACGCAACATCCTGGCAGACTCTCTCAGCCGCTCAGGGACCCTCCTGCACAAACAGAGTGGACCCTAACAAGCTGACACTAACCACGGTATGGGAGCACTGGTTCAAGCCCATGGTCGACCTCTTTGCAACCCGGTT